>DWQX01002326.1:0-22318 GCA_018245475.1 Pharmacophagus antenor | reverse complement strand
ATATATATATATATTTATTTATATAAATGGAAATTGAACAAAAACAAGACAAGTGCAAATTCAATCATTTTGAGTTGAAATGTTTTATTTTAAAAATGTTTACGTCATTAATATACCAGTACACTTGTTTCAAAAAATAAATGTTGTAATCAAGTCACTTTTTAAAAGAATATGTCTGATTTTACTCGTATATAAAAATATTAAACCTGGAATCGAAGACCGCTTTGATGTCATTTAAAAATGGATCGAGTCTGATCCAACAGTATCTTGGGCAACTGCACGTTGTTTCTGTTCTGGCGCGGTGGGGGCGTGGCGGGAAAAGTTGCACATTATTTACGATAGCCACGAAGCCGATGCGGCGATAAGGCGCGTCGCAGTCGCCGCGTCACGATCTCAGCTATCTTCCGATACTGATATTGAGTCTGTAATAATAGGATTAAATACGTTTTATCCTGTACGTTTAGTCGGCAGATGTTACATTCTATTTTTCAAAGAGTATACACAATGAAACACTAAACAAAGCAGTCCATAATAATAACTAAATTTTAAAACTTTGAAAAAAAATGTCTAAAAAGGCTTATTTCGAATTTAGGATTAAAAGAAATGTGATGAAATTTTGTATCGAATACTTATTTTTCTTTTGTTACGACAGCACCGAATACTGCATAATTTCCAATTCTTTTGACTTAAAAGTTAGCGTTCTGTAAGCTCTTATATCAAATTAGGCTCTTAGTTGTAGTCTTTCCGGTCTTTTCGGATTCGTAATACTTAGTGGTATTTCTTTAAAAGAAAAATAATTAATATGACATATTAACCGTTTTTAATAATAGTTATTAGAAATAAAATGATTGTTAAATAATTTATTTATTAAAAGGAGGATCCCATTACAAGTATCACCGTGTAAAAATTAAAGACACTTTTTAGCAAGTGTCTAATATTTAGACATTAGCATAGTATTATACTTAAAGTACTTATAGTATGCGATAACTGGCGGTAAATACTTTCTGGACAGGTACCACCGCAGCACATGTCACTTTCGATAATCATTTGTGTGGAAACATAGATTGTTCTCATTTAAAAAGTGCTGTAGCATGGGAAAAGGGGCTAACCATGATATGTCCAAAACGGACGCGAACAATGTGAAGTTGTGTAAACATCCTAACTATTCATTGTTATGAGCTTGGTTATATCATTACATTGTGGTATAAAGTAAAATTATAAGCTCCCTTTTATTTCATTAATAAATCATTTCATAAAATATTACATTCATGAATTATACAAGATCAATAGTATTAAATTATCTGAAATGGTAGTTAATGGTTAAACAACTTGAATTTGTGAAAATAACTTATATAGATACTAGTCATCAATGTAAATCATATTATCTGATATTTTACTGTATGATAAAAAAAATATAATAAGATAACAAGACTTTTGTGTAAATTTCTTAGATACTCTTTATTAATGACTTAAAACACAGCTATAAATTTAATGAACCATGTGTAATAAGCGGCAATAAAGGATTAAAAAAATAAATTGTTTCTATTGTCTAACGTTAGAAGATAAATAATAGCATTCTGTTGCACCATTACAACCGTCTGTTACTTTACAATGAGTTAAATTGGTTCATAACAATGTTATATGCACAAGCTTATATATAATGTAATACTGTTCGGAAACTCAGTAAAAATAAAAGATCAAAATAAAAATAAAATATCACTTTCAAGAATATATTCTCATAATTTTCTTTCAAAATAATTGTTTTACTTTTGCTATTAGTTCGCTTTTTGGTCTAATAAGGTATTCCTAAGTATGTTTTCATACATTTTGTTCTATAGTAAACATTTTTACACAAAAAATTACATTTATTGGAATAAGTCTGTGCCATCAAGCGCCATCTATTAAATGCTTAATAAAAATGATAAATAGATTGAATTTTATAATAGATTGTGTTGTTACAAGATTATACTGGAGGCTCGTTTTCGACGTGTAAAATAATTACATAAAATTTTTATGCGTTGAAATGCATACTGGTGTGAAACAATAAGAATATTTATATAATCTGTGTTTGTTTTTATTTACGTAACATGGCGACTGGAGGATTTGTGGTGATATCAGTTGGAGTCTGCGTTGTGCTTCCTCAGATATTCGTCTGCTACGTTACGTAAATGCCAGCGGTGCAACCGATTGATCAACCCTAAATTAGTTGATGCGGGACAAACGGGGCGCGAGGGGTAGCTTACGGCAAACTAGGTTGGCCGCGGAAGCACACTAACCCCTAGAAAACTAGGGGTGCGAAACTCCTCCCCCTTTTCTGGTCACGAGAGCACAGCGATTGGTCCGCTCGTTCCAACCGCTCGCCCCTCACCCAGATTACAATCGGTGGGGTGCGCTCATAGAAATAGTACTATGTGTCATGACTATGTACACTTAGACATCCTATGTATAAGTAAATTATACATGACCAGTCCCCGGTTCATGACATTGAAAACGCACTTGCCATCATTCCCCTAGTTTGTATTAGTGTCTAGTTCGGACGCTTACAACATAGGAATTGGCGTACATTGCAAATGACATTTTTTTAAATTGGTATTTATTCAACCTCTAAAATGTTACAGATATTTTGATTAATTTTTTTTTCATTCATTATTTTCTTTTCGAAACATTAGGAGGATTAATAGTCGATGCATTCCATGTCATGTTTATCCATAATTTATTAAGGCTTTTCATTTAATTTTTGTAGCCAGTGGTTTTTTATACCGGCAATAAACTAACATTTGTCTTCAATTTCAAGTGAAGTTAAGTAACAATGAGGTCGTAGATGGCGAAGTGTGCTCATTCAAAATACTTCTGGTTTACATATGTATGACAGTTGGAACACAGCAATGCGGTTATGGCGCAAATTGACATTGAACGTGGTAATTAGCCTGGTGGATTAAACTACTGTTGTAAATTGCAATCCCTACAAAATATACTATAGGACTTTTATATCATAAAATAATATACCATCTACAAAGACATATTTCATAAATGTATAAAGGCGTATTTGCGAACCGCGTTTCAACTAAACAATGCCTACAAAAACTGCGATCTAACCTTCTTAAATTAAATCTCACTAAGGTAGCCTTGAATAACTAAATAAATATATACATAGTTTTTTGTACCAAATTTAGCACTCAAGATCATTAAAAAAACGTCTGACTAAACTATATACAAATCAGTGCTGCCAACATACACATATGTAGAACAGTATAAAAAGAGTTTTTACGTTATAAATTTCGTGTCCCCTCAAATAAACACTGTTAGACATTTTTCGAATGAAAGAAATGCCAATTACCTTTATATTGTTGAGATCGTTGAGGTCATGTATTGGACTTTAGACAAATTACAAATGCATTTGTAGGCATAATTAATTAATGTTTGTTTAATTAATTATACTAGAACAATGCAGCAATATACAACGTTGATATAAAATTAATTTATCCTCATATAACGAAAAGAAAACCTTTGTATCTGCTATTAGGCATATTGTAACTTCGGAAGAGTATCAAATTTGGCAAGATTAAAGCTGATATGGAGAAACTGTGAGTATAATAACAACAATGACACATTTAATAATTTGAAAAAAAAATTACATAATTCAGTTTCAACTTATTTTTTGTGAATTTGATAATAGCAACAAGATCTGCTAAAGTAATTTAAGCTATTAAAAGACTTGCAAATAAATATAATTATACAAAGTGTGATAATTACACTATGAACAAAACTTTCCTAAGAGATTTGACTAAATAAGTATCACTTTGATAAAGTTATTATATTCATGTATACAATTGGCTATGAATGTAAAGTATCTTGGCTGTACACTTCCTGTTAAGAGAGAGATGCGCGTACCCGCGAGCCAACATCAAGCTAACTTCATCTGAACTGAATGAAACTTCGCGGCTAAAGACTTTCGTTTTCCATACGAGCTGCTCACATGTTTGCAGCTTTGCATTTTGTTTCCCGCTTTTTCACTCATGACGTCACACGATTCATGGGCGCGCGGTTTTATATAATAACAATATAAGAGTACACGATATCAAAATATTAATCGTCTAACAAACGTTCGCAGTTTTCTTATATAATCCGTAATATAATCCGTTTCTCTTTTATTTTTTTAATAATGAAAAGAAAAAATGAAACGGAAATTCAAGTGAGAAAGCGAAGGAGGATAACATTATTTACAAAGTAAACATTTAATTTAAAAACAGCCTCGCTATGAACCGAATTCGTTTTTAGTTATGCATATATTATAATATTAAAATAAAATTGTAATATGCCTTCAATAACAACTAGAGAAGAGCTGATAATCTTAAAACACCTGAACAAATTGTTTGTAATCAAACATAAGAAAATTCGTAGAATCCTGTTATAAAAAGCTAGTTCTTAATCTATACACACCTCGGCTAACATGCGTTAAAATTAGCTCACTCTTTTAATGACGGAGGTTAAAATAAATTGTTTTAAATAATATTATCAAAGCTTCCACGTTGTTATAAAAAAAATAAATTACACACGCGAATAAAATGTTTAGTAGTTCACATAAGTTCTGCGAAAAAGGTAGGAGTAATTATTTAAACTATTATTCGTTAATTCCATATGGTAATGCGAAATAGTACCATGAAGGTAATCATTAAGAGGTTCTTATGAATTTCGTCATTATAATTTTTTTTTACTCTTCGATTATTATTTTTATTATTATTGCTATAATTTTTAGAAATAAAATATTCTGTAGTTTGATCTTAGCCGAACTAGCAATAAGCCTTCTCTGTTACCGCAGTGGAGTTGTAAGCAATGTAGGGTTCTCCTATGAAAAAATGGTATAAACTTTTTTTCATACGAGCATATATTTTTCTCACCCTCAGAGAAAAGTTTTTCAAATTTATATGGCACCAACTTTGACGTATATTTTTTAACCTTAATAGGACTAGGACAATTAAAATTGAACCACTTATAAAAAACTTACGCGTAGACATACGTAAGAAAGGAAAAAATAATAATATAAGCGACGAATAGACAATCTTCATCTCGTCATCGTTTATCGAAATGAAGAGCGATCGAAAAATCTGTTTTATAAAAATCGTGCTAATTGTTGTGTTGGTACTATTTGAACCAAAAACTTTTTGTAAACTTTTATATAAAATTACTAGAATTTTATATAAAAGAAACTTTTTTGAATCTACAACTACTAAACTACACAATTGATTCAAAACCAATGAACAAACAAGATTAAATTCTTTTTGTTTACTGTGATATAATATTAGCGGCCGTTACCTTGGAAAATCATAAATTATCAGATTTAATGTGCAAATATTACTAGCCAGCGGTTGGAAGGGAGGTCTAACTAGTAATTATTTAATTAACCATCTTACAACGTACTATTTATGAACACGTTACTCCGTTTTTTTGTACAATTAGAAAAAAGTATAATATTTTGAATACTTTCACTGTAGTGTACTTTTCTCTTATTTTATATAATATCAGAACTAAATTAGTGTCGAAAACCTATGTAGAAACATATTTGTAATTCAAACTATAATCGACAGCGTGTTTATAAGAAAAAAGACAAACATCATGCGTGTCTTAGAAAATGCGTAGAAGTCAAAATGGGTTATTCTACTTGCCAAAAACAGGGTGGAAAATACTAGTGACGCTTTAAAAAAATCTATTGGCAATGAATAGAGAAAAAACACAAAAAGTAGAGAGAAATGGAACAGGCTGAAAGAACCCCATACCCGATAGCGGGTCTATCTAAGACAAACAATATACATTAATTAATACATATCAGTAATGTTTTTTACTACTACAAAAAGCATTTTAATTTAAAATTACATATAAGTGTTACAACTCGAGTATTTTTAATTTTTAGTAAATTGGTTCGTTCTGAGCTTCACATTCATCAATAAAAAATATATTTTCATCTTTTATGTTATACATTTTATACATTTATTTTTTTAATTTATTTATTTATACTTTATGATACACCTTATACAAAAGGCAGACTTAATGTGTTAGAGGCATTCTCTACCAGTCAACCCAGAGGATTGTAGATAATTTGTACGTAGGTATTGAAGGAAGAGGTAGTGACATTATACATATAATAATAATTTTAAATAAACTACATATATATGATACAAGATGTATATAACATAATACAATGTACTAAAAAATACAAAATATAAAAATAATAAACATGATCTACGTGTTTGACATTTCATTTAAACAATGTAATGAATACATTTATTCTAAATTTCTATTTTTAGAAAATACGATATTGCTAACTTAAACATTTTATTTTAATAGCAAAACATGCAATTTTAAATATGTTTTTAACAGCTATTTTAACGTTAGTTTAATATTAAAAACTTGTTTTCCTATGAATGCAGTCGCATATCATTTACTCAAGGATTTGTTAAGACTATTCAAAAAATATCTCACAAAAGGCGCCATAACTTATATGAACTTGTTTAGTCAGTTTTTAGAATTAACGCTAATGCGTCTGGCGACCCACTTGAATATATTTGAAGGCTTAGTCGAACATCCTATATTATTGAGTTCACAAACGTTACAGTGTCCGCGGGCAGCTTTTTTAATTTTTATAAATAAGAAAATTTCTTAAGCATTATACCGTAACTATCAATAATTAATGTAATAACTGAAATATTATATTGATTTCTTAAGTTATGTTGTGTTTTAAGACAAGATAAACTTTCTAGAAACTTTACCTAACAAACCGAATTCTATTTTACCATGTCATGCAGACATTGAAATCTAAGTTCAGTGACCACTGGATTTTGTCTGGCCTTGAGTCTAATAAAGGTGTCTGCGACAATAAAATCAAACTTTTAGCGCGAACGCTTATGTTGGGTAAAATAAACATCTTTTTATTTAAGACCTACTTTCTACTCCAGATCGACACGTAAAATCCTATTTGAGGTTGTTACAAAAACCATTTGATGCAAAATCATTATCTTCGTCACGGGTGTTTCGCAGTTTTTGTTCAGTACCTTCAAATATCAATGACTTAATTTTTCTTTGTTATAGTTTGTAGGAATTAGAGACTTGTCTTATATTAAATATCTCTGTTATGTTAGTTTTATCCGCTTACTAAATATTTTGAAAAACTTAAACTTTTAAATTTTTCACTAATGTTTTCTTTCATTACCTGATCTGATTTATTATAATAACTATCGAATAAATTAAAATTTAGCAATATATTTTCTGTTATACTATACAAGAAGGACAGATTTTAGATTATGAACAATTGTTATAGCTAAAAACGTTATTATTTACGTTTAGGTAACATTAAAAAACGTCTCTATACATTATCAAAAATCATAAAATAAATATGAGTAAAACAGTTAATTCACTATTTTAAACAATAATTTCGCCATGTAATGAAAATATAAGTAAAAGAAAGTCTTAAGGCTACGTAGATCGTATTAAGTCATGCCACTTTTATTTCCAAATAACTGGCATTATTGAATCATATGAAACGTTCTTATAGGACCTATCTGCCTCCGAGAGATAGTTGCCAGACGAAATCCAACTAATTCAAATTCCTGCACAATCAAACATGCACAAGAAATTATCACAGTATAGTTTTGTTAATTTTTAATAAAGGATTTATTTTGAAAACATATGCAGTAGAAATAACTATAAAGTTTTTATTCTATTCCTGTCAATGGTCAATAAAAGGGTTGAGTACAAATTTGAAAATTAGTTATTGTACATCTTGAGAAACATTTTAAAAGTTCTATTATAAGTATCATAAATATATAAAAACACGAAACACGTGAAAACTTTAACTTGTTAAATTTTACTATGTTTTTTTCAACTGTTACTTTATTTTGAATACAACCCCATACACAAATTTAAAGACATGAACAGCAGTGCTTCTAAAAGAAATAAATATTGTCAATAGAACTTAAAAACTGGTACCCGCTTTCCTTTATTAATATCATGAGAACAATTTTTACTTACTAAGCAAATGTAGCTATTAAAATTTATGTCTAGCTCGATTAATATAAAAAAATTAGAGGTATCTCATATTCCTAACTTGTTTCAACAAAAAAAAAGTTGTATAAATGCATGAGGCATAACCATTTTTAATGTCAGCCGAGGTCACGAAGCGACTGGCTTTGCAGAAAAAACGGTGCCTAACACGCTAAGAACTAGACGGCCTACAAAAAATGATTCCGTAAGGCTGGCGCGCGGTGCAACGTTTGAACTGTAGCCACTATTTTTGAATTCCGAACGACGCAGCCATCACACGTTGAGCACAAAATTTTTTGTTCACCGCGTTTTGCGCTTGGAAGTAATAAGTAATTCCTTTTTTTCGTACGTATGCTATTAATTAACATACTGGCGAATTTTCAATCTATTGAGTATGTACAGTTGTGTGTTAATCTAATGTATGTTTGCTAAATTTCAAATACCAATACATAATATAATACATAGATTCTGACTTATAAATTTTCGTTCAATAGGTGCTTTAGTTTTAAAAACCCCGTTGAAAATATACTCGTAATATAGATAGAAACAATAATTACGCTGCCATTGAAAAAAAATATATGAAAGTACACTTCTTATTTGTAATCTTATTATGTATGTGTATTATAACCACATAAATATCTATTTACGTTTTAAATAGTGAAATTTTTGCTCTTCTACCATATCACAAAAATTGAAGAAAAAACTTCTTATTAATGAATACTACTTATATTATAATCAGATTTTATATTATTATAACGCTAACATTGATGAGCACATTTAATGAAAGGGAATTTTTTTTTAATATAACTTAACCTAAGTTAAACAGTTTTCGCTTTGCAGTGTTTTTAAATTTATTGCGCAAGTTTTGTTAACACTAAATAAATCCTGCTAGTCGCAACCAAGTCTCACGTCTCGACAGTTCTTGGAAGCACCCGTGCTGACTTTGCGCTAGGCACCGGCATCCAGTGGAAAAGGTTTGCATGCCTTCAATCCGCCACCCACCGATCAGAAAGTCTGCACTTTGACCTAAGTTTTAAAAAATAATCATTCTTAAGGAAATTGCTTCATTTATATTTGTAACACGCATGCTTATTTCTGTACAGTACACGAGTATATTTAAAAAACTGTCAGTTTTTTACATTATAAAATATGATATTTTCTACTACATATTCCGACCAAGTCTAGAAAGAGATATAGAAAACATGCATGGGACTGTTTTAAGTTAAAAAAAATATTAAATATGCGGAATAATCATAAAATCCAAAAGACTTATAAATTAAAAAGGTGTAAAATAAAAAAGTAATTAATTAATTTACTTTAAATATTTGACTCAGTTTCATTAAAAAACACCGTTGAACATAGTTTTTAGTTCAACACCCGACTAAGTGCATAGACCTCGTTTTATAAAGAAAGGGCTTCGACCGCATTCCATCAAATAGCAGTCTATAGACCCTCTTCTTACAGGGTATTTTTGGATATTTTATTTAAAATTTCATTGTGAATATTTTTAAAAGAAATAAAAGTATCATTAAAAAATGCATAATGCGTAGGATAAACATTTATTGTTATATATTTTCAGCTTACGCTTCTGTCTCCTTTTGTTAAGTCCTTACGAAATCTTTCACTAAGTGTTCCTCGTTTCTGGCGTTGTCCTTACTTAAAAAACATCATGATGACTTCAGTGTTTTTAGGACATGACACGTGGTATGGTTTGGTATTATAATATTTGTATTATGAAGAGCTAGTCGTTTTTAACGAAATTTCCGAACATTCCTTGGGAGTACTATAACAAAATAATGTATATTGTAAAAGTATAATAAATCTGATTCAATCGAAATAAATGATTAAATTAAAATGTTGAGTGATGAAAAGTATTAATGTGGTCTGTTAGTGATGGTGACAACATTGGATAAATTCTCGTTAATTTTTCGACTATGCAGTTCTTTTTGCGCTAGAAAATAATTCAGGATAATATGATGGAAGAATGACGAGTACGACCGTTTTCTCAGAGCAGGCGCGTTGTAAAATGACATTAATAATAAACAATAGACGATTGAAAGACATTGCATAAATCCAATTTAAAAATGACTGCTGCTGCTGCTGCTGCTGCTGGATTCGGAGAAGTAAATGCTGTTGGTCATAGTGACCATTACAGCTTTATCGAAGCTGGCTCGCGAATCCGGTGATTCGCGAGCTTAAAAATGAGATTTTAGGTTTGTGTATGATGACTACGGCATCTATGATTTTTTGGTTGTCAACTATTGATGCTTCAATATTAAATCTGATTGGAATGACATTACATGAATTTTCTAAACAAATTTACGTATTCTTAACAAATTGTAATGTTGAAAAGGATGATAACAAAATTTTTACAATTGAAATTATAATTCGATCTCTTACTGTATTCTGAACACTAGCTTTATCATAATAGCTGATAGCGAAATTGTACCATTCACAACTTCATAGTAAGTTACCTATAAATAGGAAACACAACACCGGCCAACTGTTAGACATTGATGTAATATTCTCAGAATTGAAAATATGCTTGCATTAATATTGTGCAGTGATTTAGGAACAGTAAGTCGTATTTCATACCGTTTAAAAGTAAATTCGCGTGGTGCTTACTTAACTTTTGCTTGACCTGATTGAATTGGAAGATTTTATTCGGTGATAGGTGTCAAATTAATTTTTTAAAAGGAACGCGTCGTCACTTTGTCTACAGAAATAATTAATGCACTTATGTATATAAATGTACTGTTTATTTAAAAAAATAAGTATAACTTGGGATTTCGTAATTTTTTTTTACTCTTTACAAATTTTATAAATTTCATTGAGTCTGATATACCGAGTAATCGCTAATGAAAGTAATTCGTGGTTTTCCTTAATATCTAAACCTTATAAAAAGCGTATGTACATTTTACCACTAGAGAAAAAATCATAATTTTTCTATGTAGCGGTAAATGAAATATATCTTATTGTTTTCAGTAATGTATTTCACAGTATAATATTTTTATATATTTAAATTTAATAAATAACAAAAAAATATCAATGCTTGTTTGGCGTTAATCTGTTTGAAGTACAACGGCGGTGTAGGAGCGCTTGACCGGCACGGCCGCCGCCAACACTGTCGGAGTGGAGGCAAGGGCGCCGTGCGTCTTGCCGAAATTATTCGGGGCTCGCTGCACAATCGATTTTTCCCGCCCGATGCGGAAAATTCTTCGAGGCGGAGCGGGTGGCGCGCGGTGGGAGGAGGGAGCCGAGCGAGGGGGCTCAGCGGTAGGGGGGCAGGCGGAGTGCAGCGGGGCGGTGCAACGCGCGCCGCCGTCCCGGCCGTCGGGCAGACAGTAGGACGGCGACGCCACTGTGAGTCGGTGACCACGGCGCGAGGAGCGCGCTCGCCGCACCGTGACATGTAGCGCGGCCACCGCGCCGCAGCCCCGCGACCACTCCGCCGGTGCACCGCCGGTGGCGGCGCGCCGATGCGCTGCCCTCCGGTCCGAGCCCGACGCACGACGCCCGACGCCCGCGCCGCCAAGCCCGGCCGCATCGACTACCCGTGCCGATATCCTCTAACACCTGAAGCAAGCCCTTCGACCCGTCTGTATTGACGACCGACGTCGGATGGAACCCGGAGTGCGCCGATTCGCATCAAGGTTAGATGAATATTTGAATGTGAGTGTTTGTGCACTATCTGCCGTCCGATCCGAGCGCCTACCGCCCCGGCCCCAGCCGTACGCGCACCCCTCTTGACGTCGTCACGAAATAGGTACGTTCCAGGAAAGAAAAAACATTTGCTATCCGTTAAAACAATTTTGTTTAATTTAATTTTTTTTTATTTACAATAAAAATGTTTGCAAACAAAGCCATATTGTACAGTTCACAAATAAAAACATTCCAGATGTTATACATAAATAGAAACTTTTAGAACCAGCGTAGCAATTACTTTTCAGGATTCAAACGGCGGCGATAATGTAACGTTAATGTCAACATTGTCGTAGAAGGTGTTAATTTATATTTCGCGCCTTGTCGGCTGTCATGTGCAGTTCGTGTATAAAAATAGTTAACATACAAGGTTTTTAATTTTATTTTATAATTGTACTAAAATTATTGTATAATTCGACAAAGATGAATGCGTGTGTTCCCCAGCAGTGAAATTGTTGTCCTTTATATACAGTCTTGCATATAAAACATAATCTTAGGTATTAAAAACATAAATACAAAGATTTATAGATAACATATTAAATTAGTAATTGATATTAAATATGATACATGAATACTTTTTAATAATTCTATTTATTTCATGTAAAAATCAAGAAGTATTTCATGGCAGTAAGTTCTGCAAATATTTATATGTAAATGTTTTATTTCAAAAAATACATGATTTATTAAAAATACACCAGCCAGATCCGTATCAACTAGATAATAATTATTATTAAAAATAAAAAGGTATATAACAAGATCATTGCTTCGTGAGAGCTTACAAAAATTATGTTAGGAATTACTTGTGATTAAAAGCAATTAATTAATCACTTTAATGCTTTTAATATACAAACTATATTAAAGTCGGACTTTTTTATAAGATTAGGCTTAGTACTTACAGGCATGAATATGAATAAAATTAAAAACAAAACTAGTACACCGTCGGTGGTGTGACATATCTTATGATAATAAATTGAAATTACAAAATAACTGCGACTATAACTATATAACTATAGTATTAATCGAGATTTTTTTGTATTATAGATAAGAGCTGCACGCGTAAAAAAACGTCAAAATTCGTTTAGCCCTTGTATTATGCTTTAGATAGTATAAACAAGTCTTTATTTGTAACTGTAGAATATATGTAAATAGTAATGGTTATGTTATTGATGAAGTAGTTAATGAACAACTTATAGTTATCAAAAAGTACTGGTAATAAATACAAATTATATAAACGCTAATTTTTTTCTTTCTTCTCGCAGTTTTTGTTGGTTTTTTTCTTTAAACAAAAAAGGAATAATCAATATCGGACCACCAAGTAAAAGTTATAAGTGCTCATATATAAAAGGAAAGACGAAGAAAGATAGATAAAGAGAATTTTCTCTTTATGTATCTTTTTTCGTTGAATAGTAAACTTATTCGTCGTCGTTTCATTAATATGCTTTTTACTTTTGCCTCCATTATCTTCGACCTCTTGGTCATTTAATATTACGAGAAATTAAGATCAAATGTGTTTTTTTATTCAGTAATTTGTTAGTTCATAAATAAGTTTAGGTACCGAAAGCGCCAAGTTGTTGAGATTTGAATCAAGTATTGTTTAAACTTTCGTGTAGTGAGCCTGAGAGTGTTTGTATTATAATTCCTCTACGATGTAGGATTTCATTGAAGCACAGGTTTTCTTTAAATATCTTCTATGGTTTCTTATATTTTTCTCTTATCATTACAATTTTAATTTTATGCATAGATTTAACAAGAAACATGGGAATTCTTATGACATTTATCACTTTGGCTAACAATTGTGTATTATGCGCGGTTAATGAAATATATTCAATACCTTTTGAAGAGGTATTACGATAAGTTTCCATTATTAATTTACTGTGTAATTAAAGCTACCATGACAGAAAACTTACCGAAGTTCTAAGAAAAAATATTATGCTTTAACTATTTATTATCTGTTTTATTAACAAGGGAAGATCTTTTCGAAGTTTAAATGTTCGTTTGTAAATTGTTTAAAAGATATTTTTTTGTTTTTTAAATTGCTTTGTGCATAGTTTAAATACAGGCTAGGTTTTTTTTTCAAACAGCCTACAATAATTAATCTAATGGTTTTATTACAGACGATTTATTTACATTTTGCATTTCTACGGTAATGACATGTCCCAATTTTTGTGAGCGACTGGAATTGTCAAAATCATTTAAGTGGTTCTAATTGTCGTCCAACGTTCTAGTTTATAAAGTAAAAGTAGAAAATTTGATTATAAAGATCACACTTTATATTTTAATAATGTACAATTGAGGACTTTATGAGAATATATTACATGGAAATTTTAAAAGAATTTGCTATTATATTCATGATATAGAAAAAGTATTTAAAAAGTTATTTTAATGTATTTCTGTGAATTTTGGTTAAATATAATAAAATCGTTATATGTAAATTCCTTAAAACTTGTCGTATTAGTGTATATAAAAACTAGCGAAAAAACCACTTGGCGTAAAGAATTTATAATAAAATCGACAAAATTAACATGGATATGATATGTAACGAAACTTTTTACAAATAAAATAAAAGATTATACGACCTCAAATTCTTTTCTTAACTGCGCGGACTCTAAATAAGATATTGTGGAATTATTATATCTAATGAAATGATATTTCATGTGGAACTGATATTTCATAAAATAGTGAATCATTTGTTATTGAAAAGAGAAATCAGGATTTTTTTTGCATCAATAAGAAAATAACTTTTTATCGGTGCTTGAAATATATTAACTATCAATAAAATTAAATATAGATCATGGGAATATAATGTTCATAGCGCGTTAAGGATAGACGACACTTAATCTACTACACGCATTAGTTTTTGTATCTTTTTTAAGTTTAAATTCAAAACAAAAATTTAAATATTTTATTACTGAAGACGTTTCCAGTTTTAATGATATTGTAATGTATAATAATCCATTTCATGCATCAGTTTAGATCCCCACGTTAATAATTCTTCCTAAACATTGATAAAGGTAAACTACAATCATTATTGCAATAAAAGATTCTATAAAAATGATAGCTTGTTGTATTTTATATTTCAATGCATCCGGGGACAATTGTTTGTTAAAATTCATTCACAAGGCGAAATACTCAGTGTAACGTTAATAAATAAGATTGCTAAAAAATTCAATTCGGCTCAGCGAGGACTGCAAAGAGATAAGAGCTATTTTCGTTATTTAACGCTGACCTACCTCACATCGTAATCAACTGTACAACATTGCGATATACCTCATCAATTCAATATTCGTATCTGACAACCACGAACATCCACACATTATCAAGTTTTGGTTTGGCAGGTACGCATTCAGTCAATATATTTTTTGTTTGTAACTAAAATTCAGAAAGGCCTTGTTAAACAATTTTTAAAATTATTGATAGCGTTAGGTTTGCTGATAATAAAACGTACCGTTCCGTTGGTTTTTTCAAGGTTATCAGTTGCATTACACTGCCTATCTGATAGTGATTCGAGTGAATTACAGATAACGTTTTCGCATAATTCACTTGGTGCTTAAACAAATGCGTGCGCTGAAATTGTATTGCGAAATCTCACACAAGATAGAGATAAGTCAAGCATTTCTTATTTTTATTTAAATTGTGTAAATGAAATTCTGTGTAAAAAAAATTCTGTACATTATTATTATATTTGATATTTCACGTATGTGATTCACTTTAATAACAAATTAGTATAAAAGATTTCTCAACTTTTTTTATTATCTTCTAATGTTAATCGCCTTCTATTTTTACATCTAACATGAGTATAAAACCAAGATTATATTAAATAACAAAAGGTTGTATTTTGACTTATATATCGTACAGAAAAGAAGGAAAATAAAACATTATTTTTATACTACGTGTTTTTTTTTTTAAATTGAACGTAATGTGATAATGAAAACAATAATTGATTACAGAATTAACCTTGTTCACTTAAAGAGGTTTTAATTTATTTTGTATAACCATTTTAAAATTGAATAACTTCTAATTCAATTTCTGTGTATATTAATAAATAATCTTTTATAAATATGAGGATCATTATTTGCTTGATTTGTCAAAATAGTAATAAATATCGCATAAAGTCATCACAGATTGTTTTGACATATTACAAAATTCAATTTTAAGAATTATTCAATAGCTATTTTAATTCACTAAATTGTACAGCATATAATTTTATAATCGAGAGGCAAAGACAAGTTGGTAGAAAAAAATATGTCATCAGCATTAGTCTCATGAATATAGTGTATAGAAGATTCCTTATTAATTGCAATATAGTGTTTTTTTTATGCAATATGGATTTTTAAAAGTCTTTTATAGATCTAAAAATGAAAATTTTACGAAAGTTTTTCAAGCAAGTAAGTATATTAAGTTTGTTTGAATATTTTTTATATAGTACAAATAAAATAGTCATTTGCACAAAATATGTAAAGATAATTTTGAAGTATTACAACAATAGACATACAATTATTTATAATGTTTTTATCCTCCTAATGTAAAAAAAAACTACTGTCAAATAAATAAAGAATTAAATTTAAAAATACACTGTTTTAAATAAAAAAATATCTATCACTATTTACTTTGACTAATTATCACAATTTAATTAGTAAAAGTAAATAATAATTGTCTAAAAAAATATTTTACAAATACTGAAAAATCATTTAATATTTTTTCTTATTCAAAAAAAATCTCAAGTCTCTAGTCAATATTAAAGAGGTTAGGGTTTTGTTTTCTTTTTGTTATTTTTTGACTTTAGTGACATAAAAGATAAATTTATATCATGTTAGATCTTTTTTTGTATCATTCATTGAAGTACTTTAAGTACGTTTTATACATCCTTTATATGCACTAAAAAGCTTCTTGCTTTTTCGATAAAGTATAATATTAGAAAATCCTTAAAGTTTTGAATGTATGTTTATTTCTACTACTGTTATCACGAAAGCTTCTTTAAAGACTAACTGTGACCACCAATCAAACTTAATAATAAACATATTTATAAAAAAAATTATAATGTAAAAAGCGTAAGAGAAAAATATCTATTCAATTTTACATTATTTGATTGATAAAATTATACTCCCATATATAAAATATCTACATGAAAGGAGTGATAATTATGTAAATTAAAAATAGACAAACGTTCTCTCTTTACCGTTAGAAACTAATAATATTTACGGTGAGATTTTAAATTTATACCTAAATATTTTTTTTAATTATTATCCCAGTATATAATCGTATGAGCTATCTTTAAGGAAATCGGTTCAACTATTTGGCTACAACGATGCAGAAAGACAGAAAGCAAAAAAACAGAAAGACGACCAGACGCACTTGATAACTTACAACACTGTTGTCTGGATTGCGGATTGAAAACTAGGTTTCCTTTTGGAAGACCCTTTGAATCGTAATGATTTATAGCGACGATTGATCAACTTTTCACCGATGCAGATGTAGCGGAAGTTTGAATAAAGCGTATAGTTTATTCGAAATAATTCGCCTATTTATTTCGGGCTTAGCAACTACGATCTGCAATCAAAAAAGTCAGCTGCCGTTGGCGACGGCCACGCACTCATCCATAGCACACAAACACATATGCACACAATAGATGCCTAGGTTATATAACGTTTATGCGAGCTCTATACTCGCACACGTACGAAATAGTCGCACGAGCATGTGTCCGGACGCAGACTTTACCCTTGAGCGCATGCATAATACTAGTAGATACTTAATTAGCGAATTGATAAAAATGTGATAAACCAATTTAAACGTTACGTCTTTTTTAATATTGGTCGACATAGGAAAATGTAAATTAACAATGTTAATCTGCCTTATTTTATCCCTAAGGAAATAGTTCATCTGAAAGTTAAACTTAATTGTCGACCTATAGTTTCATTAATCATTATCATTAAATTAGAAATTTTGGCAATATACTTCCTGGCTACAGAAACTTGTGTTCTGATATTAACTATATATACAATTTTCAGCAAAAGAGTACCACCTTCAATCAAATCATTCAGGACAAAATCTAGAAGTGACTTCCTTTAAATGGGATTTCCTTGGTTGTATCGGTAAAATTATCGTTTTTTTTTTATGGATTACAAAACGTGCCTGATGATAAGATGCACTTCAAATTTAATAAATAAAATATATATTTGAATGCTATTTTTGAAATTTTTATTTATTGGTAACGTACTAGTAAAATTCATTAAATTTTTGTATTATGATAACTTACGTATTACCTTCAGTAGTGTCATATTTTACGGACTAGAAAACGTATCGTATATTAGAGACGAATTATTAAAAAAATAATAATATTATTACTTTGTATATATATAAATTTGTACTCCGTAAAATTGTATTATACTACAGTTAACTGAAATATTTTACAAACGTTGTATTAAATAAGGTTTTCAACATCCCAATTATACAAAATGACTAGGCGTCGCTAACCAATTACTATTTTTTTTATAATATATTTGAGAATAACTGTCTGAATTGAAAAAAAAACATTAATTCTCGGAAGGCCCCTGAATAGAATTCGGTCGATCTAGTATAAGAAACGAATGTCGATACCGTTACTTCCTCGTATCTTGAGAATTAGTGTGGCAGAATCTCGGAACAGTTTAGTTATGGTCCTACTGGGGACATTGAACAAAATAAACTAAAGCAGCAAAGATTGCTTTGATACTTGAAATTAAATTATAAAAGTTTTAAAATAAAATAATAATGCAACATATTTCCTATGACATAACGTTGATTCATATAGATTCAAGTTATCTTAATATATACGTTCAAGTTAAAACTAAATGTTTTTCGATGTTCCCAATATTATTCATTAACATCGTTACAAGTAGCCGTCAAACTAACTGACGTCTAATAGGTGCTTCTGAAATCAAAACCTTCCTTTTTCCTCTTTTATTTTTGGTCATGCATACATTTTTACAAAATTTAATGATGTTTTTTTTTTCTCTTAAAAAGTATCTCGAAAATTATCCCATAACAATATAAAAAAAATTACTCATAGAATGAGAAAATGGAAAAGATTTAATTTGCATCTGCTAGTAATAATTTAAGTATCGTTGGTATTATTTTTGGATGATTACGTGATCGACATTATTATAAAAAAAAACTTTTTTAACAAAAAATCTCGCAACGAATTAATATCTTACATTGGATGTAAACAAGAAATTGATTAAAATAATTGTAATTTAAATGAATTACAAATACAATTTGATAACTTTTGTGAGTGCAATCATATTAAAATGCCATCATATATCATACATTATATATAAAAATGCCATCATATAAAATACTAACGCTTAGTGAACGTTGAATTTTGATCGTTGCACGTGGAAAGAGCCATTAGTGTGAATGGTATTTAAAAAATTATTTTCAACTAGAGTAAAATACGGTTAGTGAGTGCCGTTTACTATGGAATAAACTATTAGGCACAATGACCTCTCTACCATTTGTCAGTTTTTGTGCTAAAAATCTTCTGGGAATCCCCATGACACTGGTATTCTAGTATAATTTTCAACACAAGAGCGCTTCGGAAGCACTGATGATACTAAATTGTATTTATTAAGATTCCTAAGGAATTTCTAGTTTACTATTTTGATGAATTTTGTTAAAAAAAATATTATCCTCGGAATTGGAACAAGCAATTCCATACCAAACGTAAGAAAAGTGTGATTTTGCAGTTTTTTTCTCCTTTCTCATTATCCTTAAATTAAAGTACAAGGTGTTAAATCATGTATATTGATTTAAAATATAATTTTGGTAATTAAAATGTTTGGATTATTGTCTTATTTTATATTTTTCGTCAACGAGTTGCCTACTTAATTACGAAACTTTTAAGACAAAGAACACGAATTACAAGTATTCTAAGCGTTCTAGTGACTAAATTGATTATGTAGACTGGTTTGACGCGCCAGACCGAAAATAAATAAAAAAACTTAAGCCGAAACATCTACGTCTAGATAGCCTAAGCATAGTAATTAAACAGTTTTTTCCTTTAACTTAGCATATTTATATGACCTTGAATAATATTTTTATGGCCGTATATTACGTAGTTTTCAATTTAGAACGGGAAATTAATCACAAAAATTATTTTAAATAAATATACAATACTGAAAATTCGCGTAAAGAAAATTATTACATAAATAAAAAAAGTTGAAATTCTTACATTTATAACAATTTAATGCTTTGTTTGAGTAACTATTTGTAGTTGTTTTATTTTGGGCAGTTATTGTTTGGCGGTAGTATTTGATAAAGAAATATGACCAACTAATTAGAAACGGTTTTTTTTTTCATTCAAAAAATTACAGTTATTTTATTAATGCATATTTACATTAAACAAATATGTTAATATTTATAGTAAATGCAATTTATTTCAGATAATGTTCATTTTTTATTTTTTTATTTTTTTTTTTAATTTTTTATGTAAATTTTTTTAAGAGATATACGGATCCATACAGAATTTTAATGTATTTATGACATGAATGTATTATTACAATATTTTTAATACGAGAAGAATTTGTTTACGATTATAACCGTTAAAATTGTTTGTGTTTTTTTTTCACTATCTATTTTGTCAGATTGGTAAGGAGCGTAAATCGAAAATTAAGACCACGTGTAACAATTGCATTTATGACAAGATTTTCTGAACAATAATACTGGATTTATGGCAATGACGCTGGACGTTGATAGGCGTTGTTGTTTAGTGCAAAAATATTGCGTAGACGCAGAACATATGCTCCGCTTGGGTATTCGAATTTTATACTACCGAACCGAGGGCTGATTCACCTTTAAACATTTTCTATGTAAAATATTCAAGGACTGTGTTTCATACTATAAATTAAAAAAAACACCAATGCTATAAGAAAAGAATATACACGGTTGTTACACACAAAACGATCAACATGCAAAATAAAATAACTACAAGATGATAACTCAACCTCAACTGACAGGCAATTTCCTAATGCAAATAAAGTTTTTAAATTAATAAATAAAATTTGTACACAGTGGCACAATTTTAGAGTTTTTGATATTAAAAAAAGGGGAAGATGTAAAGATAATCGATTATAATGTCAACCACGGGATAAAGTAAACAAAAGTCAAATAAAGTATAAAGATGCACAATTTATTTCCTTAGTTCAATCAGAAGAACATTATGTCGATGAAAAATTTTCTACACAAAAGTTAATGAAATTTCTAGGAAAACGGTAAAACGATGAAAAAAGGAATCTGGAAAGTTAATTTTATTTTTTCAGTTCACAATTAACTTGAGAGTATTCACCGATGAACTTCCCATAGTTTTACGATGTACGTTCATGTGTTGTTTGGTTGACAGCAAAATGTTAAAAGTTAATGTTTATTAAATTTAAATACTTGTTCCCTATTGTTAACTAGTTGTTTATAGATATATAACAAAGTTCACGTCAACAGAATACATAAAGAAGTTAATTACTATTTAGTTGCGTATACATGCTAATCGATAATAGTGAAACTAATTGTAAAATGTATTTGGAACGTAAAAAGAAATTTTGCAGTAGTCAATGTTACTTATTTATGTGTTTAAAGTATGCAATAAAGATCTTCCTTTAAGTTTATCTGTGGTGAAACAACGCTGACCTGACCTAAGCTCGATCCAAACTTGATTATTCTTTTATTTACGATGGAAAAAGGAATTTTAATTCTTATGAAAGAGTCGGAAAATTAGAAGGTTAATGTTGAAGCAGTGCAACATAAATTCTTAAATAATTTTGCTTTCTCTATATTTTAATATGTAATATTTATAATTTTATATGTTTAGTAGAGTTTAATAAAGTAAGAGATGTTATGAAAATAATATTTCTTATTTATAACCATAATATATTTTAATTTTTTTCACAATGTCGACATAAGCGGTGTAAAATGTTACATAATCCGGCAAAAGGGATCGACTCGAATCGTTTGTATGCGGTAGACACATTATTAAACACATTTGATTACAATGATGTATTAACTTTTCTCAAAAGTATTTCAAGTTAAGAAAAGTAAAGCCACGATAAGAACTGTTGTTGTATTCTTAACCATTTATTTATGACTACAAGTACATGTTTTAGGAGATATTAAATTAAAGATGTATAAAATTTCGCGTTAACAATAAGTGATGAAGACCTGGTATTTGTAAATACAATATTTCCCTTCAAATGTTTCTTATGCAATTCATACATTAACTAGATTCTGTTTGATGATAAATAGACACATAATTTTTCAGTCGTTTTACAAAGTTATCTTTAATGCGTTAGGCCAGACTTCGAGCATTTCGTTATTAATTGGTTAAAGCGAATGCAATACAATGACTAAAAGTAAAGATCTTTTATTTTAATTTATTTGGTTCTCTTGTGCAAATTATGTTGAAGAACATGAATAAAATTTAGGTAATACATAAGATATAATAAGGTTTTTTGATATTCGTATATAGGCATACATGGAATAATATACACTGCCGGCCAAAAGTTTGAGACCACTTTGAAAAAATTACAATATTGAATAAAACTCCAAAAGTTAGTGCTCT
>DWQX01002325.1:0-22318 GCA_018245475.1 Pharmacophagus antenor | reverse complement strand
ATCCGGCATAGCCTCACGGATCCCAGCGGCACGCAAGCCCCTCCACCACGGCAAGGTGGCGACACGTCGGAGGGGTTATTAGAATACGCCTGCCCAAACTTCCGACGGTCTCGTGGGCTGACAAATAGAAAATGCTCATTAGTATAAAGTCCGCATATTGTACTTCAGTTTAATGTAAACAATAAATGATGACAAAACATAATAATATTTCAAATTACAAACTATCGAAATCAATTTTTTTAATAATTACATTTGTATGTGGAAAACATACGATACTTTTTTTTCTATCGATTATATGCTAACATTTGACTTCGATTTCACCTGATGGTTACTTTTTTTTTTTGGTAAACAAACGATTTACCTTTTTTAGAAGTACATAACATAAATTGGTATAGATAAAATACAAAGTGTAGTCTATCGTTATGTTACCTTTGTGACCAATTAACTGGAACTTTATCGCTATAAGAGTTACGACCAGAGTTATAACTAAAGGAACCTACGAAGTGCGCAATAAACATATGTAGATGTTGCCATGGGTTAAGTTACTTCATAATAAATTTTATCACACGTCTATAACGTATGAAGTTTTATAAGACGATTTGTGAGAATATGGGTGATTACGTTACAATTATATTTAATTAGCAGCAAGAGGGTTTTAAAAATACGCGTAACACTATAATATCTTATTTTATGTATGACCAATCAAACTTTTTAAGAAATGTAGAAAAAGATCAAAAAAATCTGCCATGGGGGTGTATATAATTTGAAATACTAGTCGATACTCGCTCACTTGTCTGGCCGTCACCATTTTTTAACTTCATGTGAGATTAATTGTCTTTCCTTTTGTGTACTAATTTTCGTCTATCGGCTCTTAGAATAAAAAGTTTCGTTGAAATTGGAACCTCCCTTCACTCTCCACCACATCACAATGACCACACACTCCAAATTTCATGTCTCTAGGAGCAGCGATTTTTAGTTTCGATTGATGTTTGCGCTGTTAGTCTTATTGACTACTTTTACAGCTTCATCGCTCACAGGGCTTCTCAACATCAGTTTAGGCCGTGCGTTGTTATATAGGTCAGCCAGTAAAACACTCAGTACTTACAATTTTATACATGAGACATTGTTAATGAACTTAAATAAATTTTGTATTTTTAAATTTCGATGTTAAGTCGGATCGAAAAAAAAATTTTAGAAATAAAACTGTGTTTCGATGTGGCTGTCGTTAATAATTGTGTATACAAAAAGTTAAATAACAAAACAAATTGAAAGATAGTTGTCTAAATATTTTCTTAGTAATATGCCGTAAGTTATTAGTGCTCATAAATTTTAATAATCAGTTGTTACGTGCAAGTTAATATTACTAGTTACCGTTAAATTAATATCGCGCTTACCCAATTTTGACGTAGTTTTAAAATGGCTGCGCTACTTAAATGTCTAATTCATGCCAGGCTCTTAAATGCGCTGGGATTTCTGTACGTCACTTGTTACACAAATAAATTTCATGTTAGTGGTTTTGTTGCTGTATTTTTTTATGGCTCTAATTTTTTATTGCTGTATATAAAGTAAGACACTTAGCACTTCTTTATCTCCTATACATTAGGATGCAAATTTGAGAAGTTTTACGTCAATATGGATTTTTTTATATGAGGAATAGTTATTTAAATGTTAAATAAAAATTGCATTCATAATTGTTAATTCTATAAGAGTTAATTTTGAAATTTCCATTAAGTATGAGTTATTATTTATTCTTGCATATTTATGCTTAGTATACAAGTCGGACTTAAAGAGAAAAAATTTGCATGACTTCTTTGAAGCACAAACAGTGATACTATGTGGAGATTAGACACGAGAACGTAGTCGAATGCAAGGACAGAACATTGGGGATGCATACATAACAAATTAATGTGTGCCATTTCTAAACCATTTGATACGTTAAGCTAAAAAGGCCGTTATTGAAATTTATAAAAGTGCCGTTTGAAAACCAGTGCTCTGTTTCTTGTTTCACAAATGCTCTAGCCATTAGCAAGTCGTTCTAATTACTTTTTTAAAACTTAATCGCGGATCGGGAATCCGTGCGCCCAACGTCCAATGATATTGTAATAATCGTCTAAAATATTAACAAGGACCAAAGTCATTTAAAATTAGGCCAGTGCTCTGTTAAACTACAGTGTGCTGCTAAAATAGAATCCAGTTTTGGCAACAACATTTTTTTTAAATCTCTCATGTACTGCCCAGTTGAGGTAGCCAAGTAATGCTTCTTCGTTTTTTTCGATACTGAGGAAAAATATTTTTTAAAATACGTTTTTAGTAGGTTACCGAAATAGATTCTTTATTAAAAAAAAATATCGGAAGAACATAGTTAAATAATTGCACGTTTTTCTCGGGTTTTAGTAACTTAGATATAATAATTTGGTAGTGTAATTATATAACGTAAAATAAAAAGTCACTTCCAGAAAAGTTGACAATCGTTTCTGCTATTATCTAGAAGAGACTTTAAAATGCTTATTCAAATAATCACAATACATAAATTAAAATTTAAGAATATCATTGTAATTCAAAATATTCTTTGTATATTTAATATAAGTGATTGAGGTATTTTACTAAGAATAACAACGAAAGAGCACTAGATCGGAAAAGTCTGAAGGGAAATCATAATTGTGGATAAAATATTAAGTTTTAGTAGGTTGAAAACGAAATTAGGAATTATGCAAATGTAATTAAAACGCTGGCAATGAAGCCTGTGTTCGTACCACGAAGTAACGATGTCGCTGACGATCGGTTCTACAGCATCGATTATATTTAAAATAAATCGATTCTTTATTTTTTAAATTACTATTGATTTAAATATAATCCTGAGTCGCAATAAAAAAGTTTTACTTATGTGTTTACATTATTCGTTGTATAAAATTTAAGTTATACATCTTATGGGGAGTTATGTAAAATGGATCTATGCAAATATTTCATATCGTAATAGTTTGTTGGTATTGTATATTATGTCACCATATACGTGATCAAATAATTTTATTTATTTATTAAATCAATTACTAGACATTAACAAAATAACCCGTTCGTATTAAGAGATGCTTTGAAGAGGTGATTAAACAAAATTAGTTTCAATTAATTAAGTCGGAATCATTATTAGCTTTCAAACTCCAGGGAACTTTAAAGCCTCGTGAAGTAAGTAGTATTTAGGTTTTCATAGATCCAGCTAAATTAATTGCGTATTACGTGGATTTTGAGTTACAGTTTATTTGTTTGGTCTATATACATTACCTACTGCATTTAGTACGGAATGAACCATATATGCGTAGAAAATCATAAAAAGTTTAATAAGTTTATATATATTTTAAGGCTAAACTTGTAAATAATTTTATTTTATTAATTCTTATCAAACTCAATAAAATATAGTTCGTATTAAGCAATGCTTTTATGAAATTTATGTATATTATACACAGGTGAAAATGCAAATTATAGTGGCGCATCTTTCTTAGAAGTGGCCACCGGTGGAATAGACTAGTCTTAGAGTTTAGTGTCTAAGCAAATGTAGTGCAGGAGTCTGTTGAACAAGCAACTTGATGAATATAGTTAAAGATTCGTTCCAAAATTCAAAATTAGTTAATTCAATTTAGGTACCCTATATATTTATAGTTGCTTTCTAATTTAAACGTTTAAAAACGGCTCCCCCATTTGCCCATTCTTCACATCTCGCCAGGCGCCCTAGCTGGTAAGAAGGTTCGGCGCAACAAAATACCCAACAGCATACTGTCGGCGAGTGTTTACATACGGAGCCATATTGAATAAACCATTGTTCAACATGAAAAACCCACATGGGTCTTTAAATACTAAACAAAAAGAAGCAATTCAAAATAAATAAGAATAAGCGAATAAAATTTTTCTGCTTCTTAATTTTTTTTTGTAAATTTGCGCCAAGAAGCATCCACTGCCGAAGTAGCATAATTTGTCACTGTACACATCATTACCTTTAAAAATTATTTCACAAAGATGTATCATCCGACTTCTTTTAAGCGAAGTTGGGAGTATAATTGAAATGTTTAAAATGTTTTGTAAAGATCTAGAACAATATGTGATAAAGAAATATTTTGCAGAATGGAATTTGTGGATGGTCGTAGGGTTTTTTCTAATTTATCGGGCTTGTTTTAACGTCAATCTGCCGCCATAACATCATTGCTTTGTTCCAGCAGTCATAAATGTGGAAGCACTAAAATTTTGGGTGTATAGTTTACACTGTACAATTACTATCAAGTAAAATATAGTTTACATGTGATATATTTTCGAAAAGCAATGTCAGGTTATCAGCATGTTTTCACACTATCACACTGCGCTGGTAAAACATTACTTTGGCTGTTTGAGATTTTAAATGGCTTGGCTCATTAACTCAGTGATTTCAGAAGCTTCATTAGTTGCATCTGCATATAAGTTTTTTAAACTTACTTTTTGCTTACTTTCTATTTAACAGAGTGAACTTATACGAGGATTTTTCACCACTTTGCAATAATATAAAATTAAATAACATGAGAGTTATCGTGTTTACACGCAGGCGGGCCATGTTTGATGTAAGTAAGTCAATTATGTTGTTTAGTAATTGATTCCATGCTGAGTAAATTTCATTGAATTAGCTACGAGGAGAATCCCAGCTTCATCTTTTCATACTACGTACGAAAAGTATGTAACCTGTAATGTTCTTACATCTCTTCTTTGAAAATTATTGACATATTGCTTAATTTAAATGATAATATAAGGTGAATGAGTGTGTATTTGGTAATAATGTCTTAAGTTACAGGTTATTAAAATTCAATACATTTATCTTATTGTTTATAAAAAATTTATTAGATATTTTCTGCATTTTTGGCTGAAAGTCTACATTTTAATGAATACTAGCTCAAAAATAAAATATGATTGAATCTTTTGTAAAATAGTATATTTTTTAAATAACTGATGTATTTCTAAAAAAAATTAATTATTTGTTTTAAATTGTGATACATAAAAAATAACTAATATCCAATACGTGATGTACTACATTTTAAAGATAAACAAAAATAAATAGGCCTGTTTAATAAAGGAAGGTTTACTCTTATTTCTTATTATATCACAAAATACTCAGCTTTTGATTTTGTTAAATTAAGATTAAATTTTTAATTTTTGAACATTAAATTTATTTTTGACAATTTTTATTCAATGAAGCTCATTAAATGAAATACTAAGCGATGTAGAATTAAATCTACATGCTTCGTGACTTTATTGTGGTTATAGTGAACGATGTTTAAATTTGCCGAAGAATTAGAAACGAACAGTCCGACACTGTATATAAATGCAAATGTGGGGCAAATCGACCGTCATTGTATCGTGAAACAATATCCTCATTCCACTATTGAACACAGGGGAATTAAGACATGTATGAGACATGCTGGAACAGTTTTCGTCCCTTAATATTAATGTAATATTTGGGATGTATTGCACAAAAGTTTTCTAATTATTAATAACGCTTGAAGAAAAAGATTTAGGAAAACTAATAAAAAACTTAGCAATTTTAGCTACTACGTTCTTTTGATGTTGAAACTATATTGTCATGATAGTTATAACATAGATAAATGATAGATTAAATAATGGCTCAGTAAGATTCAGTCCGTCATTTGCATTGCGTGCTATTGAGAAAATTATTATTATTTTACGTAATAAAGGTATGTAAGCTAAGATAAAATACTAGCTAAATAGTCGAATCAATTCCACCGTCTTAGAAATAATTTCAATACATCTAAAAAATAGAACAGATATATAATGAATATATTTTATGTACGTTACTTGGTCTCCGGTTAAATATTTGTGCATAAAAGAAATATTTTTCTCGTTATGACTTCTAAAGGCTCAACTTTTGGTATTCCTGATCTACGAGTATTCATGGATTGTTGATTTGAAAACATTTCGAGTACAAATTTGCCGTTACCGAAATGAAAATTCTTTATAAAATAAATGATTGAAATTCACTGAACATTATCGTTGTCTCTGAATTAGTTACAACTTTTAGCTCAGCTCTGGCAAGTAACGTGTTGTGTAATACCTTTAATCATAGACAAAATATTAGCCAGTTAGAACATTAAAATATGAGCTACATTATTACTGCACAATTTTATTATATATTATACGCTAAGTAGTGCTTCACAGTTTTTGTTTCGCAGAATAAATCCAGGTTCTGTCTAGTGAAATTTCTGCATTATATATTTCTCTTGCTCATACTTTTAAAGTATTGCAACACTTTGTTAAGATGAAAAAGATTTTAAGTTAAAAAAGTGTTCATGACTTTTATTTTAATTTTAACTCAAATTGTTCTGCACAGCAATAAACATATATAACGTCATTAATGGTTGTTTAAAAATAAAAATTGTTTGAAGTTTAAAAAAGGGTGTTTAAATTAAAGTATTTGCTGTATGAAATTACTTCAAATTTAATTAACGAGTTTTATGTTGCAAGAACAATCAACTTTACATGCAGTTTTCCGTCTTAGCAGATCTGAACCCTATAACATATATTGAATCGGTATTTACTACAACAAAGATTTCTTAAAATAACCAGGTCGAGGATTTTCGAAGAATGGAAACTGAAATTAAACGATGATTTGCGTGACACGTGCAAAAACAACCAAATTTAAATACGTGCGATTTATACATTACATAAAGTATTATATGTTTTTATTTATTACACTAGAAGTAGATAAATAACATAAATTACGTAGGCAAATCAAAGTAAGTTATAGGACCTAGCTAACGAGAAGGACATTAAATTCTAGAAGAGTTATGGTTTTATAATTTCTACATCATTACTAGTTCGAAGTCTTCGTGAGAGTATTGTAAAGTTTAATGACGATTTAATTTTTTCAAATTGTGTTTATAAATTTACCTGTGTATAAAGTAGAATTTGAAATTTACTTTACTACAGGCAAATTTCAAGAGCTTTGTGCGTCTTATCTTCAGATTTAAGAGGTTTGTAGTAATCTCTATTCTAAGCTGGTTTTAGTATACTACGACTCACTGATATGGTCGTGCTTGTGTCTTTTTGGGTGGTGGATAATTTTCAGTGTCTGTTCAGTACCAGTTATACAAATTATGCCTTTTGCGATTACTTATTATTACTACATTAATATAAAAAAAGGTACAAATTTTTGAATGGCAGTTGAAAATTGAATTTGTGGAGAATATTTATTTTATAAAGGAATATATAAACAAACAGTGGTCGCAAAGAAATTTCTTTTGAACTATCTAACCTTTGTTGCTTTTTATTCCTGCCAGTAATGATGTCGCGCTCACTTTGTGCGCGACAATATAAAAAAAAATATTGACAGATAAAAAAAAACTAGGTTCGTTCGATTTCAATTTGTGCGCAATAGCGAAGGATTTTATTTATAGGAAAAAATATGATGTGTCGTAATAAAACTTTTCTATGAAATTAATTTAAAAGACCCGTAGAAAGTGTAGTTTTCGTATAAATCGAAGGAGTTCCAATAAAAAAATATGTTAATAATGTAAAAGTTTCCTTAGAAGATTCAATTTATCGCCTCGGGTATTAAAATACAATGTCCTGTATTATTTATTGCAACTATATTTGCTTTTTATAATTGCACGAAAAAATTAGGTATGATTTTAAAATCTATTTTTTTTCCTTTCATCATGATACTGATTAGAAAGCGGCTTTATGTAACTTAATTAGTGTTTTAATAGTTTCTTTAGTGTATAACTATTTAATGACGCATTTTACAAGAGTTATTTACTATACAAAGGAAATTTATATTTCAATTACATTGTTATTTAATACATATATTTTTATTTGCTGAAATCGTCGCTACATAACTAAGACAAATATTGTTTGCAGGAAATTATAACATAATACTATTAAAGATCGATAAATTGTAAAAGTAAACCTTAAAAATCAAAAATTTTGATCCTTATAATTTTAAAGTTGTGGACCTCAAAATTCTATGTTCTGTTAGTGATACACGTGAAAGTCAAAGCATTCTTTGGGGGTACGTTTCACCATCTACGACCTCATTGTCACTTAACATTATGTCAATTGTTGTTGTCAAGTGTTAACTCATTGCTAATAAAAAAAAGAAAACTATTCAATAAAAACATTAATTAAAATCGATAAATTGTACGGCCTTAGCAAACCGGCAAGTTCTTTGTATTAGAACGTAATCTAAGTGCTGTAATTACGAGAAAACAGTGTGTAATATCTGGGCCAAGTTAAATGAAATCACGAAACTTATTAATAATACATAATCCAACACGTCATTATGACGAAGTGTTTTGCTCTTTTCTTTTAATGTGAACAGCGAAGGAAATCAATGCGTCTCCAAGTGTGGAATAAAAGAAATCTAATAAAGGAGAGCTATCTTTTGCCCTCCTACGGAAATAGATATGATGCAAGTAAAAAAAGATATATTAATTTTTATTAAATCATAAGAAATAGACATGTGTCACAAATTAAATTGGACAAACATATTTTTTAATTAAAAAAGAATGTTCTTGATCTAATTAACTTACAAATAAGAAATCTAATTACACTTTTCTGTTGTCTATAAGCTATGGTGCCATATAAGCAGATACGTAGACAAGTGCATTATTTTTAAGAAATCATTTTGTGTCACGATTAAAATAATATTTGTCAACCAGTATCTAATATAACCTAAAAAATTTAAAATGTATAAAAAGTCGAAAATTGTCCCCGTTATAGTATAATAAGCAAAAGATGAGGAAATATAAAATAATTTTTAATGCTTACCATTTATCTTCCGCTCTGTTATATTAAATTTTTTGCAAAAGACGGACTCTCGTTCGGAAAGATGAAAACCCTTTTACCTCAAAGGAGTCGTGTATAACAGATTAAAAATTATAATATTAAAATATCAACATTTTAAAAACAGCAAAAAACTGGCCTGACTTTTGAAAATAATAAAATGCACTTAATCAAAAGATTCATACAAGTTTGTGAATAGTTTTTGCAAATATTTAATCTTACATTTTATTAGCACGTCTAGAATATACCGTTCTTAATGATATTGAAAAAATCTCATCATTACTTATTTTTGCGAAGTTCTATCCCTTTATTCTTCGCAAAATATGTAAAGTTATACATAGGGCTAAATTGTGTCAGTACGTATACAATTTATAAAGGGGCAAAATAAATATATGCTTGAATACTCGTATTGGTTTGATGTCGTCACTGTACTTTATTTAAATGTTGTAGTTGTAGTTATACCAAGATATTATGAAAATTAAGCTGTTGTGGCTTACAGACAATATTCGGGTCAAAGAAACTTTTTTTCCAGTATAATATATACTTATGGGAAACCATTAAAAATCAGAGATATGAATTTTTAGAAGGAACATTTTTAATATCTTTTTAAAACGAGGTTTATTCGTGTAGTTTTAAATATAAAGTCAAATTGGTTTAATACATACGCATTTCCAATTTTTGCTAGCTTTATGCCTATGTTATAATGTATAGCAGTATTATATCTATTTGTATCTGTCACTGCCCTTCATGGCGCGGTGGTTTATTGTTTGCCTTAAAGGCGAAGAACCTCGGCTTAATTCTGTTGCCACTCTGAACCCGCCAAGCCAGTAAGATCAAGTGGTACATTTGCAATAAAAAAAATCTATCTACATAACAATTGTTACCAATGCAAAATTTTATTGGTTTTGTCTCTATAATTTAGTAACTAAAATTTTAGTTGTGCACGTTATCATATTAATAATGATTTAAACGTTCTTAGATAATATTACGATTCTTAGTTTAACTCTGTCTTAATGACTACTAAAATGCAGTAATATTTGCTACAAAGTGTTTTATAGGTAGTTAATCGTTATTTATACTGTTAACAACATAAAATGTTTAACAGGCTCACTGCAGAACGACCGAAATCGCTTGCTAGTCGAGTGCACTTAAAGAAATGAGCTTATCGATTCGAGCTAAGTCATGTTGCGTTTCAAATGCTTCGCTTACGGTGCTGAGTTTTTATGGTTGAACATTTTAAGATTGTGTATTTAAGACGGTAAAATAACTGTAAATAAGTACACACGACCCCTTATTTTATCAAGGGTACACAATAAACAGAAAAGATATCGAATATCGGAAAAACATTTCATAAAGATCTTGTTAGAAATCGATTCATTGCTTCGGTACAAGAAACTAATTATTTTACTTGATTAATTATATTGTAACGATAAAGGTCTGCTCAGTACTAAGCAATGCTTTAATATTCATTGTTATTTTCAATATTTTTGTATCGGCAATGGGCTAACAGCCATTTAATGTGTTGTAATAACGCCTTAGATGGTGATGCTTACTCGCCCAAAGTAATTCTGGTTGTCACTTACATAAAAGCCGGATCACAGCAATGGTGTTAAGGCAGTAGTTTGACATTGAGAGTACTGCTTATATTCATGTGGACCGGAAATCGAATTCGGAAATAATATGTCACAATAAAGATGACCAACGGTTGTGCTTTACTAGGCAAAAATCTCAGATATGAAAGGGTGATGTTCCCTTTTGTATTTGAGATTTGTACCTATGAGTAACGTGATGTATTTTCTAACTAGTTTATTAAAAAAAGCTTTATTGTTAAACATTAAAAAAAATGTTTGGATTATGATTAAGACCTACAACTTTCAATATTGTTATTCCAATCAGAATAATATTAAATGAATATATAAATTAATTTACAAATAGGCCACTGTTTTAAGTAACCATTTATGAAAATTTTTAATTAAAATTTACGTGCTACCAAGCCTAGCTGTAAACATTGTTTTGATTTAAGCAGAGTGTAGAGAAAATGGCCGTAGTCGCTATTTTTGTGTTACAAAGCATGTTACTCGAGTGTTCGTGACGTCTTGTACATTTTGAAAATAAAGTATTTTGCCTTGCCTACATGGTTCAAAGGTCATTTTGAAAGTCTTTACATATATTTTTTTTAATAAGCTCAGGGTACGTGTTAAAGTAACTAAGATTCCCGTTTGTCATAGCGTCTAAGATAGTGTTATTTGAAAGTTGTTGGCAACATTGTAAATAAATTTTTACTATTGTACTCATTTTAAATTTTTTGAAAATATTACTATCACATCTGCGGATCATCTTTATTGCCGCTATTATAAAATAATGTTATATAAGTAATAAAGAAAAACGAAATAGAGCTAAAAAAGCATGAACAGAAATGTTAAAGTTTTGTATGATACTAATTCAATCAATTTGTTATAAAAATATCTTTATTATACAGACCACTTCACCATTTGAATAATCACATTAGTATTTTCAGGCACCTCACAATTTCACTGGAAATCTTATTAAGACAATGAGTTTATTGAACCCTCATTCAACCTCAAACAATGCATGAGCGAGCATGGTAATAGGGATTCTACGTAATTAAATTAGAATATGACAATATCAGTCAGCACAGTTCAGTGATTAGTTTACTTTGGACGTTTTTAAACATTAAACTATCATTGTTTCATCATCCAGATCGCAATTATTTTTATGATAATATCATTAAACTTCAAAATAAATGATCATTAGTTTCGATAAGAAATATATGTGGAAAAAGTTTTTAATTCTCCATCCATCCAGAGAAAATTAAATAATATCTTACACTATTTCCTACCTGATATCATTGATTTGTGTCGGCTGCTATGGTGGCAGATTTAAACTGAGGTAGTAGCTAACGCGGCAGGTTCGAAAAAACCCTGCCAAAAACCAAACTCCACTACACTTGCGGCCACGGAAACGAATCAACTTTCATGTCACAAGACAGGCAGTAAACTACTAGATTACAGGGTAGTTAAAGTGCTACTAATGATTTTTATGAAAAAGATATTAAATTATTCATTAAGTTTGTTCTTAAATCATTGCTTATGAATCTTGTTTATGCCGATATTAGATACTCGTCGCAGCGTTTGTGAGACTAATATATGTGTGCATTATAAAAACATTAGTGTAGTGCTAATCCATTAACTAATCTCGAAGATTGCTCGGAGTTATAATAACGAATTTAACCTACATGTACATAGTATCGATATGTAATAGCTGTTGCTTAAGATCGTTTCAGTGTTATAATCGGATTATGTTTCAACTTTAAGTTATTGTTTCTGATTATAATGGGTCTCCCGATGTCCGAAGGAATCTTACCGAAACAAGTTCTCTAAAAATACCATTCTAGGCGTTCTTTTAAATACAAAGATAATTGTTACCACGTTGTACCATGAAAATAATATAGGGTTGTAGAACCGTCTAGAGTTCATAAATGCAAAATTACCATTAGGGGAATGTCCCATAAGAAATATTATATTTTGTTAAAAAAAATGAGCTCCAGAAGTACATAGGAGTTTGCGTGTCTCAGGCAAGTTTATAAATTTAGCATAACATTAGTGAACGATTGATATAGAGTTTTGGTGATTTTAAAGGGAGAAAAAAAAAGTCGTCAACCATAACTCATGTATCTGGTATTAATAATAATGTATAATTACGATTTAGCTTATGGAACCATAAACTGGGGTTGCGTAAATATAGACGTCATAATAAATGGTTTTGGGCGTAAATTGTTATTTGTAATCTATTCAGGCAAACATAATTTTCTTTGCAGTTATAGGATGTAAGCGGAACGATACGATTAATTATAAGGAAAAATATATTTATTATGTATATATTCGATTCTGCTTGATTTTATGGACGCAACGTTATCAAAATATAAGCTCTTTCGGCGTTGTTCCGGTCCACGCATCAGTATCAGGAAATATGCCAGACTGCTTCGTTACATTGTTAACGATCTTATTCTGATATCTTTATTGTTTTATTTATACGTTTTAACGTCCCTTTTTATATATTTTAGCTTATATAATTTATTTTTGTGCTATACATTTATTTAAAACTTCTTTTCTTAATTTTCGATATACTACATATCCGAACAAATATTTTTGGCGGTAATATTATACGTTTGCGCGGTCCAGTTAGTTATTTACAAAAATATTATCAACAAAACAGAATCATCACTATTTTGTTCTTATATTTTTTGTTAGCATACGTATTTATTTATTTATACTTTATTGACCTTTAAAGGGTAACAAAAGGCGGATTTAATGCCATTATAGGCATTCTTTATCTATCAATCTGGGGTGGGGAAATATTGTAATACTAAGTATGTATTTATTTAACAGGTTTAATGCACTAATTTTATACATAAGGTGCTATATAATATACTCCGACAAATGTGAGGATGTTTGAAAATTAAAGTAAAATACAATAAAGATTCGCAAAAAATTTAATATACGATGAAGTGATATTTTTACTAACCCCGAAATTATTTTTCATTTTTTGTTAATGCGTACCAGTTTATGCTCTCTCACATTTAAAATGATTAATATATTATTTATGTACTAAGCAAATATTGCACGCTTTTTAAGAGAGTGTTATCTTTTTACAATAGATGTTTTTTTTTTATAATTATAGAAATAAGTGCGTAATTTTCGAAAAGGTGCGAAGACTTTACAATAATAAATAATAAAATTCACAAGCGTCTATGTCTTAAATTTATTTCATACTGCAGAGAAATTGCAAATCGCACTTCTGTTCATAAGATACTTTAGCGAGCTGTAGTTATTAGTGTTTTATGAGAAACTGGCTGTTGCAGTAACAATGTTATGAACGTAGTACTCGAACATCAGAGGCTACGGACCCGATACTGATTTCTTTTATATTTTTTTTTGTCAAATGTAAGTGATAAATGAACGTAAAGTTCACTCTACCAGCTGTGTCCGTACTCCAATAAATATTTTTCTCATTCTATGTCAAGAATTTTCCTTTTGTCGTAACAATATCTTATGATTTACTTCATAACTAAAGTTTTATACGCCAAAATATCTATCTTTTGTTTCAATGCTTTATTTATTTTATAAGACTATTTCCTTTTTTTAATTATTTTTTTATAGTTTTTTACCTTATCAAAAATATTATTCATCATAATCGGACCGGACTACTAACGATGACCAGTTATTCTATTCCCTTGCAATATTAATTATGAATGATGATGCAAAACCCTTCGCGCGAATGCGGAGAATGTCCACAGTAAATGAATAGTAACACCACGAACCCATTCCAGACATCAGATATCTAGATGAGATGAAGTCTCTGAAAAATTAAAAAAAAAATGTTTATATCCAATTTATTTATTGGGTACCAATATTCCTATTAAAATCTTGAAATTATTTTGTATAGCCGCTAATTAATGAACAAAAATAGATGAAATTTTAAAGCAAGGATCTTTTTTAATTGATGTATCCAAGACCAGCAGTTTAGGCTGTGTTGATGCGCTCAATTAATGAGTGAATCGATCAGGACCTATATGTACATAGCTAGTTACAGCAAACACAATTAAATGAAACCTATTCAATCTAGATGTACGTTTTACGTTGTAGATACATACGTAGACATTCGTAATGTGCTTAAGCGTATTCGAATAGCTTTAAATCAGCACTTACAATTGCAATTAACAACTTTATCGAGGGTCTCGAAACTTATGTTGCTCTTATTAAAAGGAGCGAGCGCCCAGAAAATGTTCAACTAAAAGCATAATTATGGAGAAAGTTATTTTGAATTTTGATACAATTTTCATTCAATCCAATCAACCTTTTCTCGAGTACATGCCTGGCAGCCCAGTGAAGTTCGGGTTTATGGCTAATCTTCTTTCACAATTTTCCTTATCAAAATGCTTGAAGGGCTCGTTTGGCAAAACTTTTACGTTCAAGTTCGTAAAGAGGTTCCCAAGCTTGCGATATCATTGAGAATTCTTCATACCGAAAGGTGACTTCTTTATTTAAGCATAACGGTATTGTACAAGTGATAAGTTGTAATTACGGCTTAACATCTTAATCGTAGATTTAGGAAAAAATAAAATAAACAAGACATTTAAAAAAATGTTTTGAACGGCATTATGAGTGAAACATGCTTTTGAGGTGCAGATAATTAGTGTTATGATATATATAAGAATACAACAAACGTTTCGATGAAACATTATATCACTTCCGTATTACTTAAATATTGATTTCGAAATTTAATTACAAGAGTAATATATAAATGTATAGATGAGATTTCTTATTATATTACACAATAATCACACAAAATTATAATATAAAAGTAATTAAGGGAAAACTATCAGTAGTTGACAACCTATGAAAATGAAAATACTAGTAATGTCCATCAATTGTTGGTTAGTAATGCTCGAAGCAGGGATTAAGGACTATTGTTGGGAATCAGTTAATTATCATAAATTTAAACAAATATTAGTACAAATTATGTTAAAATTAAGTTAAATTAGCTATCAAACACATACCTGTAGCCACATCACACGAACCTAGCATTTCATTGTTGACCATGTGGTCAAAGATTAGGTGCCATTATGCTGCAATATGTATATTTATATTTTGTGATTCTTACAAAGTGAGGTGTAATTCTGATGCATTTTATAACGTATCCATTGTACACCTCATTTTGTTCATCGTAAACAAATTTAAATGAGAAATGTAAGTAGCTGACCATGCCAGTCAACTTCTGAAACTTGTTGAATTACAACATCCAAAAGATGACCTTTAAAATACTTTTGTGTTTTAGGTTATAACAATAAAAATGATATATTTATTAAAAAAAAAGAAACTATAAGCAATTACACAGCAAATAATTTATTCACAAAATATTTGCAACATTCGACAACCGTACAGTTAATCTTGAACGAATTGTTGAAGAAATAGAAATATATCGGCATTTTACTTACTTTTTTGCACCAGAATCAGATTTAATAATGAATAAACTTCTCTATAAGCGCAATTCTATTAAAATTTAAAAAAATATGTCCGGGCATTTATTATTCACTGTCATCTGAAGTGTACAACTTGTAATGTCCTTGTTATATTATTTTTAAATGGAATGGTCAACTATTTGTGGCTTTACATTTGAAATAAAAAAAAAAAGTTTTTTGTCTGTGACATAAACCATTTATTTAAAGTATTTCGATTTAAATAAATGGTGTATATCGTTTCAAAAAGTAAGCATAACCTCGTATATAGCTCTATGTTAGTGAAGGAAACCATAAATTATAAACATTAAGACCTCAGGTGTCTTGTGCAGCATCACCTTTGCTTAATGGCTAATTGAAAACAAAGTGTTACCGGTGTATACTTTGATAATTTATTAATTGGACAATGTTACAATGTAATGGTAAGACTAGCTATAAACAGGCAGAAACTGAAAAATAAAACAAATAAATGTTTAAAAATGTACCAATTTTTAGATATCAAACTTTTTTTTCAGAATAGTTGTACAAAAATGTAACAATATTATTTTGATAACGTGTAAAGGGATTTAAGGTGTCATTACCGAGATAAAGTAATCATGGAGAATGTGACTTTCTTTGTAGCTCGATGTTTTAAGTTACGAAGTGCGTGCGTACAAATTAGAATAAGTTACATGAAAGGAGTTAGTAATTCTACAAGTGGTTTTAATTATTTTAAGTGCGAAAACACATCAACGGAGATAATACGAGTACAAAGGTATTATTAAATTGCACACATTTTACAATTCAGGTTGAAGTTTATGTTAGATCATGATTGTAGAAAAGAAACTTAGTAGGTATTTGAGTTTCGTGCTGTATCCAAATTTGTACATATATTTATATGTAGAAATATATATATTCTTATTATATATATATATGTTCATATGTATCCTGTTATGTAATATAATATTTAATGTATTCCTTCTTTAGTCATAGTGATGAATATAACGACACAGTATATATATGATCATTGTTGTATACAAATGTACTTTATTATGCCATTCTGTATGCGTGCTGTAAATATTTCATCGTCCCTTACTGTATCTCCATATAGAATCTTTCAGTATATACGTTCTATTTGATTACAGATATCTGTGCAATATGCAACAAGCTCGCATGAACACTGCATCATATTTAATATACTGTAGTGGGTTTATTATATCGTGAATGGTATTCGTATGTAACGGTTTTACACAGATATGACTTGTATGCATGGCCTTTGCATTCATGTATAGCTCTGAATATAAATGACTCTATCGTATGTTAGTGTGAGTAAATAAAAACGAGTTTATTTTTTTTATCATATAAATCGATGTGACATGTGGAATTTTCACCCCCATTGAAAAATATTACATTGCAATTATGGCAAGTGTACAAGATCTAAGTTAGGCATACCTGATGTGCACAGGTGGTACTGATTACGCAAGTAATTTTACTAGCCACGCAATTATTCTAACTGCAGTAGTGTAGCAGTAAACTTTTCAGCAGAAATAAGTACTTGAATTAAAAAGCTTATAGTCACCCAAAGAGCAACGGTAAGAGCTATGTTCGGGGTTTCCCTGCATAATCAAACCAGATATGGGGATAACCAAAGTCACCAATATAGCTCAAAAGGTTACTTGTCTTAAGAATGATTGATTTTCAATAAGAAAACACATATCTTATGTGATTTCGTTTATAGACATCATAATAGTTTTTACTGTAATTTGTAATTTTCTAAAAGTTTGGGTACGTTTTGGTCATTCGTTAATAGCACGTACTTAAATAAGTAATCTTTTGGTTATCAATGTTTTGTTTCTTATATTGATCGTGCTTCTACATTACTTTGTGAAAATCTATTATTTGCAAAACAAAATAATTTTAATGAAATAAAAATCAAAGATAACAGAGGAGTAGAATAGGTGAGATTATTCAAATCATTATTGAATCGTTTATCCCATTAATCGCTTATTACGCGTGCTATAATTAGAAAATAGGACTTCATTAATTCCGAGTAATGAGTTTTGGTCAAATTACAAGTGGTTTAATCAGCCAGTGTTTGCGTTTAGTACACGTGTTAAAAAATTTACATAATCTTTGGACAACAAATATTACAGTTCGGTGTAATTGTTTATAAACTAATTTTTTTCTTATATTTTGTATACTTACACGTCATATATATTTTTTTTAAATCAACTTCTCATAATTCTAAATATTTTGATCTTATGTATCGAATGAAGGAGATTCATTTCCTATATTGTCCCTTGCTTCGCGTGTACACTAATGAAAAGTATCATCGGGAATTACGACTGCAGTTTTAAGAGATTTTAGCCGGTATATACATATAACGGCATCTTTGCATATTCTCATATGAAAACAATACAATATAAAAGTGAATACAAAATCTCGCGTCGTATTTATTATTGGCCAAAGTCATAACCTATGTATGTAATAAGCAATGATGTACACTAAAACTGATCAATGATGATTGTTATAGTTTTTAAACGCCCACAGAGTTAAAAACAATAGGTAAATACACGTTTTGATTGTGTTATTGTATGTAGTTATTGTACTCTTATTATGTAGACTTGCAGGTACTCCAGTAGCTATGTTCGTAGTCTTTATATAAATTGGCCTGCAACGAAAATATAAGAAAATAATTTTACGTTCCATTTACTTTTTTGACATTTACTGGCGGTGAAACATCGCGAGAGTGGACGTGGGGACGTAGTAATGTTGCACTCCAAATTGCAATTAAATGCTTCGGTTTCACCGGTGCCGGATCGAAATCGGTTTATCTAAAACGACTTCGGTAATGGTAATCGATTATCGTTACACTTAAAGCGAGCGACTGGACATTGATCCACCACTGCTCTGACTATAGTGTGGTACGTACCTATATTTTATACAGTATTTTCGAAGAGCGCGCTTGACCATCCTCGGCCTCAACATCACTAGACATCTGGAGAAATATTTATTAGAAAATAATGGAGAAATAATTAGTAGAAAATAATAATCGTACATAATAAATTATTAGCTTATATCATGGTCTTAATACTATTAGTGTTATGAAAATATTTCTATTCGAGAAACCCTACCATCGCCCAGACTCCACTACACCTGTGACCCACGATTCGAACACAGGTCCTCCGAGGCCTATAGTAAACGGTGAATGACTGCGCAAGGATACGCAACAGTTAAAGCTGCTACTTCAAACGTAAAGGGTGCTGTCATGATTTATGAAAAGACGAAGAAATATGTATTCTAAATATAAAAGTTCATTTCCACGGTACAAACTGGGCATTTAATTTGAATTTAAAATTATTTTTGAAGTATGACATCATGTTACAGCTTGATGACTAATGACTTGATCCCCACACTAGGCAAATACCAGTCTTAGAGGAGAGTCTACACAATTTTGTTTTGTGATATGGCAGTAAATAGACATGATTTTTTTGTTTATTCAAGTTCCCACGTAACATATATGGTAACGCAGAGATTGTTGTTATTCCTCTCCTACGACCACACACAAGCACAGCACATTATTATTTTTTATTTTATAGAGCGTGTACATACAGCATCTCTTTTGTCAGACTCGATGTATGAAATTGTTCAGCGCACACCCTGAACCAGTTCCCTCATGTAATCCTACTATCGTTTAAGAGGTTTTAAATGACAAAATACAAATAATTTATTTACAACAATGTAAATTGTATAGGCAATATGTAAATGAAATAGTTTTTCTACTTTAACAAGGTCAGTTTGAACGTAGCTTAAGACAGATTGTTCAAATTATTCGTTTGCCGCAGACAGGGTATTCGAAGCTTAATGTTCGAATCGCAACCTTAAAACAAATACGTACTAAAAATATCTTCCATATGTTACTATTCAGTAATAAACGTCAGTCTAAAAATACTGATTTTAGGTCATCATGTTAATGTTTTAGTGTAATGTAAAGCGATTATTAATACCAGAAATTTACTATAAACTATTAACATTTAGTTAATTTTGCAATTCGTTGCCATCTTTGTTTCATTTATCACCGTAATGTTTGTCATAACTTTTCATTTATTTTACATATATAATTATTTAATTTTATTATTGACTATGTTATTACAGTGAATTGTATATAGTATTTTATAAATACATATATTTTCATGTTTGTAATATTATTATTTTTATACAATATGTTATTAAAGATTTAAACAAAATGTTAGTTATTACATTTCATATTTTGATAAAGTCCCATTTCAGTTCACCAGATCATTCGTAGCGGATTTTATAAAGGCAATAGGATATCTCTACTGATAAAATAGTTCTCTCGTGCCATTTATTCAGTGTGTCCCGATAATACTGTCCCTTGTCTTTTTGCTTTAGTCGTTATACCGATAGTCGTAAAATTTCGGTTGCTACAAGAAAAATAGCTCAGTGAGGTTATTATATTAAAATACTATATTTTAGTTTTCTGGAGTAGGCGTCAAATAATGACAGCTATGTACGAATATTTCGGCTATAGCTAAATTTATTTAAATTACCTTAATATTCTCTGCATTTAACGACAAATGTAAAATGATATTCGCAAAAACTCTTTGATTATTCACGTTTAACGTAACGTCGAGTCCCATTAGTAAACATAAGTACTAGTAACAATTTATACACTTATAAATTTTATTTACTTATATCCATATCATAAAGAAACGATTAGTAAACTACAATAAGTAGCAACTGTTCAATCGCTAATAAGATGTTAAGAGTTTTTTCTTTAAGATTTCTCTCATTTTAAATGAACTGGTAAGTGGCGTTCCTTAGGAGAGGCCTATGTCTAACAGTTGGGTCCTGCGCGGTAGCCTGCGATATGGCACAGATATCGTCTGTTATGCAGACGTCACTCTGATCACTACCAAAGGTAAAAATTACCTGCAGGCTGCCGACAGGGACACAACCGGAGTGGAGCGCATAATTAAACACATTGAGAGGTAGGGCCTGCGGGTGGCGGTGCATAAGACCGAGGCCCTGTGTTTCCACGGGCCCCAGTGGGCACCGCCTGCGGGCTCAGACCTCCAAATAGGAGACGGGGCTGTCGGGGTCAGGTCTCAGATGAAATATCTGGGACTCGTTCTCGACAGTCGCTGGAATTGCCGGGAGCACTTTCACCTTCTGGCTCCGAAGCTCGTCCGGATGGCAGGTGCTCTCGGAAAGCTCCTCCTCAACATCGGAGGACCCTCCGTAACCTGCCGGCGTCTTTATACCGACGTCGTCAGGTCCATGGCCCTATACGGGGCACTGGTGTGGGTGGGCGCTCTGACCGCCTAGAACAAGGCACAGTTGTTTAGGCCGCAACATTTCATGGCGGTCAGAGTGATACGCGGATACCGCACGGTGTCCCACGACGCAGCGTGCCTCTTAGCGGCAACACCTCCCTGGGACTTGGATGCCGAGGTCCTAGTGGAGGTGTATGCGCGGTGCGTGCAGGCAAGAACGGAGGGCCCTGGTCCGCTCCCGAACGAACGGGAGCGGTGGCGCAGGGACGCGCGCGAAGAACTGCTCCGTAGGTGGAGTCTCCGCCTCGCAGAACCCCGAGCCAGCCAGTAGACCGTGGACGCTCTTCATTCAATCCTTAAGGAGTGAATGGACAGACGACAACGTGCACTCACATTCAGATTGGTGCAGATTCTTTCGGGACATGGTTGTTTCGGAAGGTATCTGTGCCACATCGTCGACAAAGAGCCACTCCCCGCCTGCCACCACTGCGACAGCGTGGAGGTCGATGCCCAGCACACGCTGGAAGTCTGACAGGCGTGGAGCGGCGAGCGCGCGACCTTAGTCGCTGTGGTCGGAGCGAACCTACGCCTTCCGACATTGGTCGAGTTCGCGGTCTGTACGAAGAGAGCATGGGCGGCCCTGAAACTGTTTTGCGAGACAGTAATGTCTCGCAAGGAAGAGGCCGACCGTGTGAGGGAGGACGACCCGGCCTCGCTACCGATGCGCCGGATTAGACTAGGACGGAAAAGGCGGGAGTATGCCAGTCTTCTCCTACCTCACTAACCTGACCCTAGGGCGGCGGAGGGGTGTCCGTCCGCCCGACATGTGTCGAGGGTAAAGTGTCGCGTTCCGAACACTTCGCCCTCTGGAGAGCGGATGGGCTAAATTAGCCCCCGCTCAACGGTGAGCTCTCGCGAGCAAACGCCGACGGGGTTGTGGAAGAATGCATTCGCGTGCCTGCAGCCCCGCTGATTGGCGGGAGTCGGAACACCGTGAGGTTTTAGTAGGTATACCGGGAGCTTCACACCCGGGGAGTCTCACATAACAGCCTTGAACCTCCCCTGTACGGGCGGTATGCGTAACGCATTTCCTCACGTAAAAAAAAAGGCCTATGTCTAACAGTGGACTGCCGCAAACTGTTGATGACTGATTTAAATAAACCACAATTAATTATTTATTTATATATATATATAT
>DWQX01002324.1:0-22334 GCA_018245475.1 Pharmacophagus antenor | reverse complement strand
TATATATATATATAGATTTATATAGATTGTAATGGTAAGCGATCTCACATTAGCTATTACAATTTACTTTGACACAGAGTCAATGACGAATAGATACAAGCAAAGAATCAAAATCATTTTACCATAAACCTGTCTGTGTACCAGAAAGTTTAACGTTATTGATTCAATAGTATGAACATTTTTTGTGAAAATCGAAAAGAAAAATTATTTACCGAGTGAAATTAATGTTTTATCTAAAACTTCCATTTAATCTCTTAATTTTCAACGTTGCTCGTATCCAACAACTGTTACTGTCTGTTCTTACTTAGTTCATAAACAACGGGCACAAAGGGACATTCAAGCTTAAGCGGAATCTTAAAGGTTACTAAGTTAAAAGATTGTGATTAAGTCGATGGAAAGTTTAATTAAAAAACAAAATACAAAAGCAAAATGGTTCAGTGTATTCACTGTCTATGCAGCCTTTAATTTTAAGCCTAAAAACACGATTTGTGCTCATAAATGAATAATTCCAAAACGCTTGTACAATTTTGATTTAAAAAAGTTGGGTTTCATTTTTAAAATACAATACATTTGTTTTTTTACTCTCCACTAAATATTTTAAAATGTTTCCGTAGCTACAAATGACATCTATGCTGTAAATCATTTATATTTAATCAATTTGTTTTTAATTATTTTATCTTTACACTTTCACACATGCAAAACATTACTTCTTGATCAAATGTATGATATTTTCATATTTGGCTAATTTTATTTTTAAAGTTTTTACGTATTATTTTTAAAAAACATTTTTAAAATGAAAATGAATTTATATAATACAATAAAGTATTTCTTTGTAATAACTACCTTTTAACTTTAGTGATAGTAAACAGTCATTAATAGATAATAATAATTTATTTGGTATTTTTTAGATAAACTCATAACTAATTTAAATTCGAAAGTTGTAGTCATATTATTATAAATTTAAAAAATAGCAAATTAATTTATACCATAACACGTACACAAAAATTTTGATACCATTTAACCACAGCTACAATAGAGGACTCAAACATCGCAACGCCATTACAAAAAGTATATTCAGAAAGTTCTAATCATCAATTACCCTTTCTTGTAAATCATCAATTTCACAAAAAATAAACATGCTTCACGAAAGGAATGCAGAAGTTTACATGCACACATTTCAAAACTGTTATTAAAGTGAGATAAAAATAACAATTAATTAATATGCCATTAGTATGATTAAATTTTACATTAAGATATTAGTTATACTTATTTCACATATCTTCTCTAGCAGATGTAGTAGATCATAGTATTGGAAAATCAAGATTCGTATTTGTCGACGTTGATTTTTTGCCAGGACGATGCACTACTGCTTATCACGATCACGGCAGTGGAAGGCATTTCATGGCTCCATTGAACCAACAAAGTAATAACAGGCATAAAAAAATATAATTATTTATACTTCTACTATTAATTCAATCTGCACAACAGCAATAACAAGCTTAAAGTATTTTAAAAAAGTATTTTACTAAACCAAGCAAACTAAGCTTACTTAAATCCTGTCATGGCAACTTGCCTCAGCATTTCGGGATAAAAAGCGGATATTTAAAACATCCCGGCATCTACACGAAGCAGTGTAGGTGGCTGAATGCCAAATGAGTTTTGTACTGTAGCCCTCTTGTGAAAGGCAGATAGTGAGCCACATCCACCCGACATGCCTAAACATTCAGGTATTCAACGGCCATTCTCATTGAAGCGTAATCAATGTTAATTTGGACAAGTGCATTTTTCGGATTTTTGAAAAAAATGCCCTGATTCCACAAACACAAAATTAATAATGATTTGTTAAGAAAATTTGACATAAAAATTTATAATGGCAATAAAAAATCTAAACCCCAATTGTAGCATGGATTAAATTAAAAAAAAGAACAAATTTCTATAAAAGATCTTTTACAAAAATCAAAGTAAAAATACTGGCTTTCTTTTTTGATTACGCTATATATAAGTGTGAAAAACTATACCAAACGTGTTTTTAAAATTTTCTCTGCCGTGTCATAAAACATAGTAGTAATTTTAAGCAATTACAAGTTATATTTTGCAGCCAATAGTTCAACTGTTATATAGAAACAAATGAGAAAACTTTCGCTTTGTACAACAATGTCATTATAAATGTTAAAAAAAATTAAGCTACAATTGACCTTAATTTATTTTAATTGCGCCAACTCAAATGGATTTACACACGTTAGAAACACGTGATATTTGTATTAATCAATTTACAATTGTTATAACATCTCATTTGAAGTTATTAACATAAATTTTTAAAAGAAATATACTTAAATTGATTTAATCTTAAACTATTTAAGTTTCGTTCTAGTCTTTAAATTAAAGGCGATTGCGATTTTATTATACGTTTGACTTTAAATATTAGTATATTATGTAGAGACAAATTAAATAAACACTATCTAGACGACGTCTCAGGGAGCACGAAAGTATTAGAATAAAGGATTACAATTTTTTATTTGTTGCTTCATCAGTTTTTTCTTTTGTTCTTTTTTATCAATACTTACACTAGAGTTTCTATTATAGTAATAAAGTTTACTCGGCATATACAGTTAGAGCATAACGCGGAGCAAGACAAACTTGGAGCACAATAATCTGGTGCCGAGAATACAACAAGAGGCGTTGGAGTCCGCAGTATTTCCATTATTTACCGTAGCGGTTTGCGCCCGTTCTCCGACAAATGAATTGGACAATAAAGCGGCGAACACCAGTCAACTTTTCCTTAATGAAAGTTTTTTGAAACAAAAACAATACCACTAAAAAGTTGTAACATTTCATCTTTGATCAGATCTGAGTTGCAGACTGCATATTTTTATATTTAAAACTATCGTGATATTTTTACTTGACTTTAAGTCAACAATTCAGTATTTTAGTTTTATTACATTAATATTAAAATTTTGTCTCTACAGTATGCCCTAACTTGTAAAAACTGATATCGAATTACTAAATTTTCCTTCCCAAATCACGAAATATGAAAACGTCATTTTTCACTAGACGAAGTTCCTCGCTTTCTAAATGCTGTATAACTTGGTAAATGTTTAGCATTATCTAGTAAATTTAATTATTTAGTATTACATTACTAGTTTAGCTTATAATAACGGCTCGGATGACAGATCAACCAATTAATCCATGTGTTGATCTTTTTAATTAATTACTCCTTGGAACTAAGAGATATTTTAATTGCTTGAATGAATTATGCTTGCAAGTATCAAGGGCTACTAAAATTTGCTTTACGGCATCAGGGATATTGAAGTCTGAACGTTTACGCTAATTTAACAATTTGGTGGAAATATATAATGTGTAATATAATATAATATAGTAAATAATTAACCATGTATAAGTGCAAAATATTTAATTTTTTAGTGGGATACTAATTACACTACATTTTTGCAACAAAACCTAATAAAATGTTTTAAAATACGCTTGATGGTTTTACATTTTACATTCTTGAAGTATTAAAACAATATAAAACCGATCTTATATTTATACATAATACACTGCTAATAAAATTAAATATACAATTAGACTATTTACCTGAGTTGCTTCCTAGCACAGGAAAGAAACATAAGCCGCAATAGCTAAGGAAGTTGGGTATCATTGTTAGCATTCTGAAAATTGCCGCCATAAAAATTAATCCAAAAGGCCATTTGCATCAAAATGTAATGTTAAAGCTTAACATAACAGCGTCAACCTCTCATGTGCATGATAGCTTTCCATGATGGTTGTTATTTTCCATTAGAATCTTTAATTAAAGTCAAAGTTTTTCAAAATAATGCTATTCAACAACTTTGTTTTCTTTTTTACACTGAGCGAAATTCCGCCTTTGTTCGCAAAATCCTTACCCATTCTCCTTTTTGTACGGCATCACTAACGTGAATAGAAACAGATGTTATAAAAATATGACTACGCGATTGAAGTAGAAATACGTTTATATGTATAAAAATCACGCGCGCCAAAGCTTTTGCACGTGACCAAACGACCTTTGTCATACACCCTTATCAATTTAGCTGGAATCGAACTATAACATACAAAGGAGTGTATACAGGTAAAATAATTGTAACGTTAAAATATACCCACAGGTGATAAACACCCAAAAGTTTCTTCGATTACTTTATCTTAGTAGTATAAAGTCTTCTGACAGTTAAATTAAGTTTTTATAATAGTATATAGTCCTTTAATGTATATTTTCATAGCATAAAATATTTATAAAATGTCTATATATATTATCTTTTTCAAATTTATTATACTCTTGTACATGACTATATTTCATATGAAAACATATTTGCTTGCGTATGAGTATGAGGTACTCCAGTTGTGTCTATATTTAATTTTCAACCAAAATTTTTTTTTTTTGTTATTACCGTTCAAAGATATTATTTTTCATAAATATAGATAATAAAATCCTCTACGTATGACATGTTCCAGCTGTTTTGTAATGGGAGACTTTGTTTTCGACTCTGTCAAAACGGGCACAAAACATTTCTTGTACATTACCTGTTACTCATGACAGCATTATAAAACTCAATCAACATTAAACCGAAGATATAAGTTAACCGATAATCAGATCGTAATCTTAATAATTTTAAGTAATATTTTAATTTTGTAGCATAGAAATATCTTAATACTAACATGTCTAAGCTAACAGCATACCCCCCACCGGATTCCCGCGTTGTCGTGGCGGAGGGGCTTAGTAACCGTGGCCTGGTCACCCACAGTGAAGCGAAGGGGAACCCACCCGACCGGCCTGAAGCGTACGGCTCCGAGGAGGCCACTCTAAGCGGGCTTGCCTGGAGTGGCCTCCTCGGACCACTCGGGGTGCCTGCCACGGATATATGCCGAGGGGCTGCGGGGGCAGCGTGCATTTCACTGCCCTTGCGGCCGTGGTAGAGTCGCGAAGGGAGAGGAGTGTCGGTGTTACGTTGCCGCGCTCCCTATCCTCCGCGACTCGCGGTGTCGCACCGCAGATGCAGCGGCGAGAAGGGGTAACCCTACCTGCGGCGGCCGAATTACGGTTGGCGGCGAAGCCTAACACCAGATCCTCCGCAGGGAGCTTGGAGGACCTGTGCTTTCGGGTGCTCGTCCACTCGGCTCCCATGGCCTCAGGGTGACAGACTCGGGGGGGTCCGTAGCCAATTTGATCGTTTAGAGGCGAGAGAGGAAGGCGCGCTGTATGTTCTAGCGCGCCTTACCAGGAGGGGATAGGCGAGGGGCTGCACATTGCGGCCAGCGCTGATGGGGTTGCGGAGGTGTGCGAAAGCCTTCCCGTGATCCTACCGTAAAGCGCCGAAGATGAAACATCATGGGAGTTTTAGTTGGTGCAAGTCAGACATAATCTGCCTTTGCCCCCGCGAAGGCAGATATGCGTAAGCATTTCCGCCACATAAAAAAAAAGACTAACAGCATAAGCTTAAGACAGGAGTTAATTTATGCACTAGTAGTAACAAACAACACAAGTACATACAGACAGAATTTTCGAAGTTGTTAAACTTTTAAATATTATTTATTCTCCAATACTTCATTTAACGCCATTGACTGCAATAAAACTTTGAAAAATATAACAAAGTAATGTTTATTAACGTCAGAGAACATTACGATTTGATGAAACGCTAATTGAAGAAGGAATTAAAAATCGTACGTAAAAAGCAATGAAGACGTATAGAAACGGCTACCAGAAATTTATAGAAAATTTTCATTGATATGAAAATTTTAATTATTTATTTCTATTGACATATGTTAGTGAATATAAAGACTAACATTGAAGCAACTCCTAGTCGAAATTATATTTATTACTACATATGTTGTGATCAATATCTAAAAGATTCATACAAATTGTTGGACTCTCTTCATATACTTACACAACACATTTTTATAAATTATATGCTTGAAATTAAAAAAAAATATTATTATTGATTAACCCAGTAGGTATCAGAAGCGTCGTAGTTTATTTTCTATACTACTCGGAGTTTCATTGACCTCGCCTATAAATACCTTTTTGTAAATCTAGAGTGGAGATATACCCCAAGACAAAGTATCCCTTACACTAGTCGGTTCTTTCGAGTCTGCGGCCATTCGTGACATGCTCCTATAAAACTCTGAAGTCACGAAAGGGCTGCTTTGTGGACGCTAACTAAAGTCTTCTAACTAAAGACTTCCACTAAACACTACATTTCCACTTGTTCCCAATTGATTATCCTTTTAAATAATTAGAGCAACGTATTTTTGCGATCTGTTAACAAAAATTATTTACAATTACTCCAGTACTTTCTCTTGTATATTACAAACTTCAAATCCGTGTCATCATAATAGGCTTCTGAAACATACTTTTTTATAATCTGTTTTTGTTGCAATACAAATATAATTAATAGCACTACAAAGTTATTGGTAGAGCTTACAACTTTCATTCAAGATTATTGCTATTATAACACGTTTGTTAATATGAGTACAACTCACTATTTTATTTAAATAATTTGACTAAATGAATTCAATGATTATATAACATATTATCATTGAATTCATTTAGTCACTACTAAGAAACTATTTTATAAAAATTAACGGGATCCTCATTTTGTTTTAATTAGTGAAAATGTAAGATATCAGTAAGATAACATTATATCCTTTTAGTGCTATTAATTGAAATAGCTCGACTATTTTCATGATAAGTCGCCATTATGAAAATTTGTATGTATAAAGTTGACTTAAAAGTGTAATCAATCTAAATTTGCTTACTGCATTCACAGAGAAAGGCTGTTTAGTATTTAAAAAAAAGGTTACATAATACCTTTGTGTGCCAAGCATATTTTTAAAATAATTTTATTTATAAACAAACATTATAACTTTTAAGGTTTTATACTCAGGTAAAACTTTTTCGGGTCTATATCGCGTAATATTTACATGGTACTATACGTAATGTTCCTTTTGTTTCGAATATTTAACTTTTCATTAGCTATTAAAAATATAGACATACTGTTAAAGCAATAGCCCATTAGTATGTAATGAAAAAAGACGAAGAGCTATTTCTATGGGTTTTTTTGCACACCCAAAAAAAATTACCTTTTAAAGGTAAAACAGGAAAGGTCTACTATCAATAAATGCGAAGCAAGATTTAAAAAAAATGTTGAAAATTTACTCATTATTACAAACATTCCGGAGTGAAACCGAGTGGTCTGCCGTCGCCTTCTTCTGTGAGCAGGTCATGGCTGCTAAGGAGGCGGCGGAACGGCAGAGGGAGCTTACCTCCTCGCTTCCCTCCCGGCGACGACAAACCCGCCGGCGGCCGCAGGTCAACAATGACCTCCGACCGCCGTGATCCGGCAAGCAGGCGGTGAGCAAGGCAGCTCACAGCCTGCGCTCTGGCCTTGGCGGACGGTGTGATAGTGTTCCCTTTAACCGGACGGTGGTTCGTCCAAAAGGACTCGAGACAAGGGTCGCTAGCAGGGCGGCCCGATCCGCCGCCGGGGCGCGGGCCATGCTACAGCAGATACCGCTCCTGGCCAAAGCGGTGTCGATGGAACATAGGGGGGGGTTTTAGTGGGCTGGCGCCCCACACATCGACTGCGCACACTGCCTGTGCGTAGCGGACAGTCCTGGCCATGGGTGGCTAGCACCCAAAAGGCTAAAAAAAAACTCCCATATATACGACTAGACAGAAATGTCGATATATCAACAGACTGGCATTATGTTTATAACAACTAGCCAGATAGGTTGAAGAAACTTACTACCATCCAAACTCATCCAGTGATTTGATCTCCGAATCGAATCGACCTTCGTATTACCAAGCAAACAGCTTGTCCATTGCTCCGTAGAGCAAGTTACAAATTAAGGTTTTAAACGGTTATGTTCAATTATAACAGAAACTGTAAACGTATCTTTAAGGCATATTTTATTTATTTACCTTGAAAACAAGACCTAGATTATTTTATCAATAATGTTGTTCATCATTTTATATTAAATATTATATATTTTATTAAATGTAAATTATTACATCAATAAACAATAGAAGATTAAAAGTAGTTAAAATTCGCTGTAAAAGTAAATACTTGATATCATATAAATACATAGGTATAATTTAAAAAAAAACTATTAGCCTTTTAATATGTATTGTTTTATAAAAAATGATGAGTATATGAGAACGTTGCGGTAAAAATAAAAAAGGGTAGCTAAAGTAATCCTTTTAACAATATAAGGAACCGAAGAAGAGAAGCGGCGCACCAATAATTACAAAAAAGGTTATCTTAATGTTTTTATACAACTTTATACCGGGAGAAGTAGGTTCCGCATGAACAACATTCCTAAAATACATTTTCATTTTAGCGTTTTCTTTTCCTAAAAATCTTTCACTTTGACAAAACAAGGTACGTCTATAGTCCAATATCATAGATACCTATTTGCATTTAACTTTATCCGGCACTTACAATTCATCTTACAATTGATCTAAATAAAATTAAAACGACTTAATAGAAAACGATTAAAATTCATCAACAATTTTTAAGCAAATGCTTTTTGTGCTGTTATGAAGAAAACAAGAACACCAAGGGATTTTAAATTTTCCTTAGCTACCTATAACCTATAACTATATGTGGAGCCTCTGCACCACCTTTTTATAGTATTACAGAACTGCCTCTAAATTAGCAGAATAGTCTGCACCCCTTACAGTTAACCTTATTTAATAACAAACAATAGAATTAGGCCAAGGGATATCAATAATCAAAACATAAAATTGATATACGTCTTTTGAGCAAAAGAACCACGCTCCTCATAATTCTCCTGCGTTGAAATTGGCAGCGATAGCATATTTTAAATATGAATATAGACCTCCCATTTAAACAAGCTTTTCCTAAGCATATTCAGTTTCATGCTACATCACTTTCCAAGCGAAAAATCACTGACATGAATGAACAACAGAGATTAGTTCAGATTCTGAATAAAGAATACTGAATATTATTTTGTATTTTATAATCATAGGAAAAAGAATATATTACTTTTGACTTATTAACATTTAATAATAATTTAAATAACTGAACAGTAATTACACCAGCAAAAATGTACATTTAGTCTCTAAAAAGTATATGATAATGTAGTTTTTACTTCAACGATCATGCATCCTTTAGCACAAACGGTTTACCTCAAGATATAATTCTTAAAAGGTAACCGCTTACCTAAATTTCTGAATTTTAACTTTGTAAATAACGACAGAACCTTCACTAGTAACGATAGGATAATTACTCATTAGAAAGTTTACAAAACACGAAGTTACAGTGTGTTCACAATAAGTATTCGCCTTACCACCAGCATTCGTTGAAGTGTGCTACTAGTATCATCCTCGTCTCTGTGGGAATTATTACAAATCCCACCTACGGTGTCTGTTTATATGTCACTTAATTGTATTAGGGTTCACGACGTGGGACCAACGGTATGGTAGCACGAATCCGAACGCAGCAACAACGTTCGCACGCGACGGCGAAGCGGCCAGCACTGGTGCGACCGCCCGCCCCTCGAGCATCCCTCCCAGCTTATAGGATCACGTGTCGTCCTTAGCGAGTGCTACGATAAGGTGCACCTTGCTGTTGCCTCAGCCTGAAATTGCTGACTATTTCCAGGCTAAGCAACAAAACCGATTTACATAAACTAAGTGACGATGCATCGCACTGCAAGCCTCGTTACGATCGAGTAAGAAACTTTAAAAATAATGCAGACCAAATAGTCCCTTTTCTGTTTTTTTTTACGCAATTGTAAAAACCAATTTTTTACAATTGCATAAAAAGTCTAAAAAATACAAACGAACAATCATCAGGTGGTACTTTTGAATATCTTTGTATGTCAATATCGTAAATATATCAGGTATAGAAAAAACTTCGGCGCTACGATGGCCGCCCGCCTAAACGCCCTACTAATGGTCGCTTGATATTCAAGCCTTACCATTACGATTTTATGGATTGAACACTAATTTAACCATATTAATATTTACATTACAATTACAGTACGGAATTTTATATCGCTAATGCAGTATGATAAATTTCATTTTATAATTATTAACGTATATTTTATTAATATTTAATTGAATAATAAATAATGTTACTTAACTAAGATTACATTGACAATACATTCTATAATAATAATTTAACTTTTCTCTTAATAAAAACAATGATTCGTATCATTACTTTTATTTAAGGCCAGCTAAAGCACAAAGGAAGCGGAAGGGTTGGTGTATCGTAGTGCTGGTTATTCGATTACAAAACACAAAATATTGTAACTCGTACTTACTGAGATAATATTTGCCGTGCGTCATGCCGCTTACGAATCTTATGCGAGGTGACCTATTTTAGACTACAGACAAAATAAAATCGTATCAATGAGTACGATGCATGCGCGCCCGAGCGACCGGGCCGGCACGTAGACGTCACGAAACCGGAAACGTCACTTTAATAACTACGGTTAACCAGATCGATAGTTAAGCACTGTAGGACTTATATTTACCATTAAAAAATTAAATTCTCATTTTTGGTTTTGCAATTTATTATATATTTTTTCTTTTAAGTTGTAAGCTTCTATTTCATCGTCTGGTGAAATAAGAGATTATCATATTTGCTAACATATAACATTGATTTTATCTTTAAAATATGGATATATTTTTAAAAATAAACGCTTTTACGTACAATAGCTAATGCCCACGTATAATATATATATAGCATATAAATACTATTTCATAATTTTTCATTACCACATACTTTCTTTTTTTTAAATTCTAGCGATCTATTTTCTTTACAATCCATAATTATATATTTATAATTTGTTTGCACATAAATGAAAAATTATACAAGAAATAACACCTAGCATCTAGCATATAATGTAACATAAAGGTAGATGATATACGGAGGACAGTTGGACATAAATATTACTTGAGAGCATAGATATTTTATTTTCATTGTAACCGAGGGCAATATTCCATCTCACAAAATTCTAAATGTGCGTTTTATTGAGTAGCTTTATAAATTTTTACGACAATTTTATTGAAGTTCTTACAATAAAACATTACCTCGGCAGAAACGTTAACAATAAAGTATTTTTAAGTTTAAATGATGGCATTTTTTACACAAGTCGATTTTGACTAACTCTACCAAGCAACATTTTATACAAAAACTTAATATACACCAAAGTATTCTCAGATAAAACTAATATCGCTATGTGCTTTTTTAATATTTGCAGTACTGACGTAATTGTCTAACCATGGTTCCAGTATTATGTCCAAGTTAAAAAAAAAATAAGAAACTTTGTTTTTAAGAAAAAGTAAAAATAACACATACGTGGCACGTCACAGTAATTGCTTGTAATTTATTTTATTTTAAGAAAGTTATAGTGAAAAGGCTTATTTTAATTTTATACAATCAATATATTTCATGGTTTCAATAAAATATGATTTTGGAGGAAATTCATTTCATTACCAGTTGGCACACTTTTTACATTTGCAAGTAACATCACTGTTATAACATTGTTAATCTGATTAAGGTAAATCCTTCTTATTTAAAAATATTCCATTTATTAAATTATGCTATTAATATGTTTGTCTATTACACACTACCGTGTTAATATAATGAATTGCATTTGCTTTATTATAAATTATCATGAGATGAAACAGGTATAAAAACGAGTCAGTCTACATCCAATAGGTAACAATTATAAAAGTATAATGTAAATGTGATATTATTGTGACAAATAACAATTCTTTATTTTGAATTCAAACCTCCTGTTACTCAAGATATTGATTACTATCAACCTTTAATTGATGTAATAATTTATTTTAAATAGTTTACGGATTATCCGTAAACTTTCTTCTACTTCATTTACTTCTTCGGTTTCCTGTCCTGACGAGGGTTGGAGAATTACAGTGATTTTTTCTCAGAAACATCACAAGATGTCGTATTATTATATTAAATATATTAGTACTAAAACATAACATTATTATTCCAAATTCAATATAAATATTTCTTGTTATAAAATACTTTTTAAAAGCTTTACAATTTAACATTAGAACTTGCATTTTGAATTGCGTAACTTGTTCATAAAGAGAAAGATGGCGTGACTAAATTTACAAATGAGTTTTCAATAAAAAGTAATAAAATTTCATATGCATGAAATTAATTTGTAGGGCCAACAACACAGACAAAAGTTGATTGTCCCACAACGATTATAATAAAGTTGAATATAGATAGATGATTAAAATTTTGCACGTATTTTAACAATTTCTACAAAATCTGGAATCCCTAAATCGTTACTAGAAATTACCGTTTTACGTATTTTTGTAAATGTGGATTTGCTACCTAATAAACATTCCCACAAAAAGGATTTTCGTTTCCGTTTTACATAAATAATTTATTTTAATATAAGAAAAGAAGAAAGTATGTATTTACATATAATATATATGTTATAATAATACGTAACCATTATATACATTTTCCTTAATGTGGAAAATTGGTTTTGCTTGAATATTTAACAGCAGATGAGACTTAAATTTTCAATTAAAAATGGTTATCATAAATAATACAAAAAATATATATTTTTATTTTGTATTAATAAAAAGTTTATTCATTCGTTTAAAAAATATATTATGTCGACATTTTCACATTTATATTAGTCAAGTTTAAACCTCCTCTCATTGTGCTGTTTACATGTAGATTGTTTTGTTTTAGAAAATAATTTATTATTACCATCATGATATTTAAAATGAAGGAATTTCTAATAAGAATTAACGATTTTGAGCACGCTTCTGTCTATAGTAACAAATTATAATAAAGTGGATAGCACAATATTCTTTTTTTTATATTCAATTTCATACAAAATTTAAATTTTATATATATTGTACTGTCGGTAAGTAACAAAAATAAATGGAAAAGTGCGAGATGGAATTGCACCGCGAAAGATTTCGTTCCATAAACAGTAATGCAATTAAATCCTTCTTAAATATTATTTATTATTATTTGCTTTTGTAGCGGTAATAATAATATAATCTGAAAGATTTAACTTTCTACCTATTACGGTTCAGCCCGCCGACGGACGGACAGACAGACAGAAAGATGGACAGCGGAGACTTAGTAAAAAGGTTCCTTACGGAATCTTAAAAATGATAGAATAGAAAATCTTTTTATCATTTACTACTTAAACACTCGACGAGCCAATTTGTACGATAATAGAGCAGATTGTATCAGAATTCAGTGATCTCCATTTATAATGTAAATACTTTATTTTTTTAATTATATAAGAAAAAGGACTTTTACTTATACCAATTTAATTAATGTTTTCGTCTTATGAATTTTGATACATTGAAAAATTTGTTTTTTTTTTATCAATGTTTAAATTAATATTCATTTTCATTTCCATACTATACACACCGAGTTCGCAGGTCACAGGTTAACACAATTGTTTTAATATTAAATGGTATAAGCAAGCTTACGGTCACAAACGACCTACAGATCGACTTGCTGATCTGTATTTGATACCTTTATGGCTTCTTCAATTTATCGAAAGTTTATGAAGAGTAGTATCAAAATGAGTAGAAGTTGGACAGTTCTACGTCTTCCTATTAGGCAGGTTTAATATTTGTAATACAATTCAATTGTGTTTCACGAAATTACAGCTATTTGTTAATAAATATTTTACATGTTGTAAAAAGTATATACTAGATTTCTTCTTAATCATATATGCAGTGAAAATATTTATACGCTCAAGATATTGTATTACACCACTACAAATACTACACATTTATTCATTGTACTAACGCTCTAAATTTGTCCTTCAATTCATAAGATAATCTCATCAATTATAACATTTCATTCAACTTACTTTTATTCTAAAATTAAACTAACAGAAGATTTAGATAATTTGTCTAATTTGATAGCTCAAATTAGTGACAAAAGAATATAATATTATGTATAATTAATTATGATAAATGAAGCTAGTTTAAATGAAATGGATTTCTCAATTAATTAAGTTTTATAGTTATTTTACATTAAGGTAAGATAAAAGTTTAGTTTTATCTAAATAAAAAGCATGCAATGGACAATTTATTTATGTGAAAACTTCACAAACTATAAAGTTTACCTACGCACATCTTTCGAAGTATAACAAACTGTGTTTCCTTTTTATCGGTAAAGTAAGTCTACGCTGTAGATGTAAAATAGAATTAATGTCAAACTAGAGTAAACAGTGCGTACTTGAAAAGTGCATAAACGCGAAGCAACGGAGTGAGGAGAGAGGAGTGCTCTTAGCTTAGTGCAGCACAGTCGTTACACACCGCGATGCAGGGCCAACGCTTGCTTTAAATTATATACTTTAACATCACTAAATCTTTGTTAATTCGTCAGCCACTTTTGTGAAATTTAAAAAATTATATAACACGCTATGTATTTAGTAAATTAAATATATATTTTCATTTTACACAAAATTTTACTTGTGTGTTGACTGTTTTGCTTCCAAATTTTTTATAGAAATGTATTATGTGTACATAAATATTGAACAAATGATAATAAAATGTCTAACAACTACCTTTCCCTACAAATACCATACTAATTCATCGACCCACTCTATCCCGAAAACATTAAATAAAACATTTTGGGGTATCTAATAATCATAGAGATCGATAGAGACGAGTCATTTTTATGCAACAACGTTTGTTAAAACATTCACTGTAATTTTTTAGTTTTTTTTTAATCTTCATGAAAAATAAATCTGCATATATCTTGATTAATTAATGTTTGATACATTTACTATGGCCTCGTCGCAAAAACCATAAAAAAATATCCGTGAACCTAATGCTAACATCATCATATTATACATAATTATGTATGCAATTGTAATGATTCTGACAATGTTAGGATCAACAATCAAAATTATATTCAGATTCATATCGCCATATAACATATTCCAAGTTTTAGCCAACGATATATATAAAATAATTGTACCGCAATTCAGCATCACAAATAATGAATTCGAACACATTATTTCGGTTGACTATATTCCATCTTGGATTAATATTAATATAACTGGATCAGACCAGATGGGTAAAAATGATTCCTCTACTAACGGTATTATTTATAACAGTTAGTGACGATGATATCTTATTACCGAATCAACCTGAAATCATTTCTTAGCCGAATGTAATGAATTTTAAACAATAATCGGACTATTTTTTTATTATAACTTTTATGTATTAGTTAGTAGTAATCATAGAGGTTCTTTATTATGTATCATTATGTTATTTCTTAGTAACTTTAAGACGTGCGTCGGGAGATCGCACGTAGTAGGACGGCCGAATGTAATGATTCTGACAATGTTAGGATCAACATGTTAGTAAATATAAGGTTTAGTTTGTTTAAAAATGTCAAGTGTTAAAGATGTTCTACATTTTACTATTTTTTGAATTTGACTATTGTCGTTCTATATTTTATCCTTTTATATTTTAAATTAAATCAAATCTTTATATTAAAAGAAATCTATATGTTTAGCATGTTTGTAAATAGTAAAAATATTTTAATAACATTAATTGTAAAATTTGCACATGGATTGATTTATCAATTCTTTATAAATAAAAGTAGGCACATTGGTTTCGGCAAGTGTGTATAAAACATATGAAGGCGAGTGATTCGGTGTGAATTGTGGTATCGTCGAGTGAAGACCTAGTAAAGACTACTGTAATCTACTTGAATGGTTTTATTTAATAACACAATGTTTGTGTTTAAAGCAATATATTGAAAGTAATCGAATCACTGGTGATATGCGACGCGTAACACCTACCAGTCTGTTATGTCACCGAGTAATCCCCTGTTAACCCAATTGTTACCCGACTAAAATACATTAGTTCCACGGAGTTACGCGTATAATTCGCGGCATAACCGCAATGCCCTTTAAACAAATTATTCTACGTCCTCGTACACGAGATGTAAAATTAGATAATGTTTATACGTCACACAGTAAATTTATTTACAAAATATATATATGTTTATATAAATATGAACGCTTTAAATTGTTCAACAACGCTAAACTCCACAACAATAGGACCTATAATCATAAAATATTAATAATACGTATGTGTATTTTTACCATTACCGATGTTATTATATTACACTTTTTGTAACATATAAACATTCAACTCTTCAATTTATTTTTACAGTGGTAATGATACCTAGTTAAAATCATAATTAAAACTTCACTTTAGAGCTCCAAATACCGCGACGTTTAACAGGCAAAAAAGAGTACAAATTCCAAAAGCACCCTCATTTTGTATAAAAACAACGCCAAGGTGTTACTAACTTGTCAAAAATGCATTAACATAGGACGACACTTGCATTTTCAACGTACATGAATTTAGTCAAATGAATACACCGCCAAAACACACATCTTAGTTATTTCAATACTTGTTTGAATGTGTTTTAAATGAGAAATCTATAAAGCAATCGAATAAATATTACTTGAAAAATGTTTCTTACCAACGTTATAAACAATGTTATAGTAAAATATAAGCAAGTCATAATAGTTTTCGTCTGTAAGATTTTTCAAAGGACTAATAAGTAGAAAAGAGAACGGGTATCGTTAACATTTTTCAAAATCTTTTACGATTTATTACTATTGCCGACATGACATACGTGCTATAGTGTGGCAGTACGGTTGCTGATTGCATTACCAACAGATTTGGATTTGAGCAATTCTATTTTTTTCTTTTGTTTGTCTTACTACGATGCGCCGAACCAAATGCAAAATATTAAAGAAATGTAATAAAAATTACCCTTGATATTTAATGGCTCCTGTCAGAGGCCGCTTTTGTAGGTACTACCGCAACGCCTAATTTTGCGGCTTTTCAGTAGTCTGCGAGCATCGTTGCGTCATCGCACCATCTAGCACATTTTATGAACAGAATGTACGACTTGCCACCGGGTAAATGACGTGTATGTTATATATAGGTAAAATAATAATATTTATTATCCCATAGTGATACACCCGTAAATACCTTTTCTCAAAAGGATCCTCTCTGCAGAAGGATGCGAAACAATCTTATCAAAACGTCTTCTATTCCTGCAAATCATGCTCGATTTTTATTTTGCATTATAACCCTCCCAAATACTAATTATAACTAGTATGGCCATAAATACTGTTACATAAAAACTTTTCTTTTTTTCAACTTTTTAATTATTTTGAATTTGGAACAGTTAGAACTACATAGCCCGTAATGCTGTTAAAACCAGAATTCGTCGAAACCCAATAAGAAAGCAAAAAATGTTATCGCGAGAAGTGAAGATTCCCGCTAGGACTTTGTCGCGTATAATAAATTGTGTCTCAGTAAAACTGCACTTTTTAAAATTGGATTTTGATTCTCATGCAAGTGGCAACTCTGAAATTTGACAGCTGTCACCTCTGTTTATCACGATTATTAAAAATGGAGCACTTTTCGAAAGAACAACGCGTTATAATTGAGATAACTCATTACAAAAATGGGGAAAGTACGCTGCAACCGCTCGCAAACTTCGCAAAATTTTCTGCCGAGGAAGTGCACCTAATGTAACAACCATTCGAAGAGTGGTCAAAAAATTTGAAGAAACTGGGTCGATTGTGGATAATAAGAATCCTTTGCGTCAACGTACCGATCGATCTCTTAAAAACAATGCTGCTGTAAATGAGAATGTCGCCGAAAACCTGAAAATGGCTTCGGGTTTTCGATTCGGTATCATTCTCAACAACTTCAAATTTCACGAAGGACTACGCAGCGTATTTTGACTAATGACCTCTACCTTCATGCGTACAAGATTCAGTTAAGTCAGGAACTCAAAACAGCACACCAGGGAAAGCGCTGGTAATTCGTTAAATGGGTAATGGAACAAAGTGAAGTCGATACCAATTTTTAGAAAAGCAGTCATTTTCTCCGATGCAGCGCGTTTTCATATGAATAGCTTCATGAATACACAAAATTGTCGAATTATGGGACTCAGAAAATCCTTATGCAATCCATGAGAAACAAATGCACCCACAACGAGTAACCGTCTGGTGCGGACTGTGGTCAGGCGGTGTGATTCGACCTTACTTTTTTAAAAATGAAGCCGAAATTGCAGTGACTGTGAACGGCATCGTTACAGGAATATGATAACGGACTTCTTGTGGCCTCAACCGGACCGCATGAATCTGGACAACATGTGGTTTCAGCAAGACGGCGCAACCTGCCACACCGCGCATGAAACAATCGACTTATTGCAGCAACGATTTCCAGAACACATTATCTCACGATATTCAACTGGCCACCAAGACCGTGCAATTTAACGCTGTGTTATTTTTTTCTATGGGGTTTTGTGAGATCTCGGGTTTATGCGAATAAACCCGAAACAATTCCTGTGCTCAAATCGGAAATCCAACGCGTCATCGGTGAGATACAGCCACATCTCTGTGCAAAAGTCATAGAAAATTTTATGAAAAGAGTAGTGGCTTGTCATCGGAGCCGTGGAGGTCATTTGCCGGATATTTTATTCCATATTTAATCAGAACATGTCTTCTTTACAATACAATAAAAATATCACAACTCTATCATAAAATACTTATTTTTATTTTAAAATGAAAAAGTGGACTCTTACTGAGACACTATTTAAAACAAGACCTGAAGCTTGGTGCTTATGGTCGATATACAGGACATTCCCTAATCATTACCACTAAAGAGAGTGGATCGATCAAAACGCCTCCTGTCACGATATGCAGGTGATAGGCAATTAAATCTTCTTTACCAACGAAAAAATTTTCACGATTAAAGAACACTACAATAACCAAAAACAAAAAGTGTACGCTCAGTTCTAAAGAAGCTGCACACGTGGTCGGAAAGGTACAACATGGACATCATCCTGCGTCAGTGATGGTTTGGCGGGGAGAGTCATAAAACTACATTTTTGTGACAAAAGATTGAAAACTTCAGCCAAAGTGTATCAAAATACAGTCTTGGATCGTTGTGAACCTCTCAGCAATACAGTTTTAAAAAATATCGTGAACTTTCCAGCAGGACTATGCACCCAGTCACAAGGTAATGAACTACCCAAGCCTGGGTTGAAACCAACGTTCCGGACATTATAACAGCCGAAGATTGGCCCTCATCTTGCCCAGACCTCACTCCTTTAGACTTCAAATTATGGTCTGTTTTAGAGGACATGGCATGCTCTAAATGACATGGTGGCATTGAGTCTCTTTAAAAATCCTTGGAGCAAGCTATGGTATGATTCGTGGCCAGACAGATTTAAAACTTGTAGAAAAGCCAAAAGTCGCCATTCGGAATAGAATCTTTTTACTTTTTGCTGAGAATTTAATTAATATTTAGAGGACGAAGGAGTGTAGGGCGCCCTACCACCAGATGGACTGACGATTTAGTTAGGACGGCGGGAAGTGGCTGGATGTGGGAAGTAGAGGACCGCATATGGTGGAAGGCATTGAGGATGGCCTATGTCCAGCAGTGGACTGATACAGGCTGATAATGATGATGATTTAGAGGTATAAGTTTTAGTAATATTATATTACTTCATAAAAAAATGCATTTTCATTTGAAACAGAAATTATACTTAGTATAATATACAAATTAAATGATTTGTAAACCTAAGACATCTATACCATATATCATCAACACTTGTACATCAAAATCTATTCATAAAATAAAATATTAAATGCAACATAACTATATGTACTTATAATTCAATGTTATTGTTACAGAAGTTAGTGCATCGTATTACTATATAGTACACGATATAAATGTCCCGCGGTATTTATTCATTATCCCAATGTTCTCATCGCAGTGTTTTGTTTTACATTTCACGCTAGAAAGATCTCAAATCTCTGTAGTTAGATATTTGTTTCTCATTTACAAATACTAACGTTTTTACATTAACGCTCTGCTTTGAAGTTATGAAATTTTAATACACTAACCTATTACATATTCCCCACATTTTGTTTATCGCAATTTAAATTAAAAAAATAGAGTCAATAGATATGGTTGTGTCTCAAGGCGTAAATATTTCATTATTGTTTTGGTTAAGTAACTTATTTTGGAGCGTTCACGAAAAACATAAATTTTTATTTTTGAGCAAAACTGCAACTTTGATGTAATTGAGATAAAAACATGGGTCTTTCTTTTTTTATATCTGCACTTTTCCTTATCGATGGATGAATAAATCCTCTAGCTAATTAAATCTTCGTTTTTTCTACAAAGAATACTTGGAACCTTTCCTACTAACACTGCCATCAATTACTCTTTAGTCTACAAAGTGACATTCTACTCTCTACAAAATATTTTAGGCCTTGCTAGTTTTAAATATTATTTTATATATTAACTATTAAAATCATAAAAGTAAGTTTGAGTAAAGTAGTGGCTGTTTTTAAATATTTTCTACTTTTCTGAATTCATGCTAAATATTTTAGAAGCGTTTAAACAACATAAGATATATTATTAATAAAGATCGGAAACATTTAAAAGTCGTCGTTACGTTTTTAAGGCTCAGTTAATATTTTTATAGAATGTTTACTACGTTTATTAATAATATATGAACTGATTTATTTTAAAACGTAAACATTTAACTATAAACAACCTTCAACATTTCATCTGTTATGATAATTTTGATAGTTTAAAAATTTAATTAATAAATTAATAATTTCTATTCCAATTGCTCTGCTTAAGCAAATGAAACAGCTAATAATTTATAGTCTTTTTAATTACATAGGAAATGCACTTTAAAAAAGTTCGAAAACTTTTAAATTTTTTCAGTTGATCGATGACGATGAAGTAAATTAAAACAGCATTTTTCTACACTCGATTTAGTAGTTTTCATCAAATCTGTTTTCAGAGAAAACTACCAAGTTTTTCTCGTTGCGGAAAATGTGTTCTAATTAAATTTACAATTAATAATGCACGAAAAGTGCAAATTACAGAATATTTTTTTAACATAAGATTACTATTCGCAAATTTGTACGCAACATATGTACTCTCTTCTTCATGCAAGTGGTGGTTTGAGAATCTTAGATGTTTGTTTGTCTCTGCTTTATTACCGCCTACAACACTTTAATGCTACTTTTGGATAGAGTTAGGGTTTGTTGAACCCGCCTGGCTAGCTACCACCTTCACCGTCAATCTGCCGCCATAACAATATTGCTATATTCTAGCAGTCATATATGTAAGAGCGCGATGTATCAGTCAGCACCAGCATCTAAAGCCTCATTGTCACGTCGAGTGTAAAAATCCAACAAAACGTATTTTTTGTTCTTATTAAAATATGTCTTTAAAATACTTCTAAAGAAAGTGACAGAAAATATGTTCTTTAAAACTTTCTAGTAATCGGCAAGACATTGACCCAAATTCTGTCACGCTCGAGAGATAACATTGTTAGATCGTGAGTTACAATGCTAGTTTATCTTTTCAATATATCCTTCTAACCATTATCCGGGGTCGTGCGTAACCACCGTATGCCGTTTGATTTAGGATATCGAGTATTGAACATGGAGACACGTGAAGAAAATCTCTTGAATATTCTTTTTCTATATTACTAAATAATTATATAATAATTAAAGAAATCTATTTGCTAAATTTCTTATATTTTCCTTTGTAGTTAAAGCAGAAAATACTCTAACGTTACGTGGATATTGTATTTGTAATATAATAAAGACTACTGTTTTCTATGAGACAAAACCGAGTCCGAGGATTGTAAATCAGATATCTCAGGAATTAAACAATTCTAATCTAAGGCTAATTCAGACAATTAATAATTTTTTATCAGAATGTTTACCTTTTATCACGTTTAAACATGAAAATTTAAACATTTAGAAGCGTTCCATTTTGTTAAGGTTTGTATCGATAAAAAATTAATCGAGTAAACATTAATGTTACCGCATTTGATTACTATCTCATAGCTCGAAATTTACAAAATGTTATATTATAAACTAGAACACAAATATGGGTCATTACAACAGTTGCAGTTTACAAACTTAAGCAAAATTCAGAACTAGATAACATATATTACACCCGTTTTACAGCAATGAAAAAAGTTAAACATTAATAAACGGCTGTCTTGGAAACTATTTCAATTGCAGCCGGTAAAATTTATGACCGTCGGGACAATTGTGTTTCATGATGTAAAATATAATAATTATAACCTCTCGAGTATTTAAATTAATGCCAGATGAAAAGACATCGTCTCTGTTTAATTTCAAATATCTTAAAACAAAAAAGATATATTATATATTATACTCTATAAATTTATACTTTATGTATATTATAAATATAT
>DWQX01002323.1:0-22342 GCA_018245475.1 Pharmacophagus antenor | reverse complement strand
CAACACGCTTCACCATCTACGACTCCAAGTTTAAATCGAGGTCAAGTGTTAGTCCCTAAACGATCCTAAACGATCAAAAAAGACGGATACCCAATGTATATATTATACGTCTTTATATCCTTTTGAATTGGATCACCAGTTTGAAAATTATTGTTTGCTAGCAAGCACCGACAAAAAATACCTTTAAATTTATCAATATTTGCCGATTCTTATAATATGATCCTTCAATTTTAAGAAATATTAATACTTTGGGATATACCTAAAGCGATTAGAATAATGCATGCATGTACAAATAAATTGTACGAACCTCTACTTTTTTATCGAACGAAATACTTCTATTTTCAAATTAATAGAACTGTTCAAAGGCTTTTTGCCAGCAGGACGTTCTTTGAAGTTACTCCCAATTTACAACACATAAACAGAGTAAACGAAAAATTCTTCTCCAATAGTAAAAGGGCAAACGGTCGCATAAATATATATATATTACAAATTATGTTTGAATAAAATTTAAATGGGTGAATTATTTAACCATATTATTAACCATTTAACCATATGAATATAATTGCAAAACCGTGTCAAAGAAAAAGGTAACTCACTAGAAATGTTACATTTCCTAAATACGTAAAACCGTTCATTAAGTTTAATTAGGTTGTTCATAAATATGTACAGTGTAAATTGATTGTTAATCTTAACGAAGTACCATAACTCCTATTTATAAGATGATAAGAGGTATAATTCCGCGAATGGACTATACTGCTTCAAACGTGAATAAATCTCAACATCAAGAAATCATAAAAGAAAAATGTCAACAAAAATAAAAAATAAAGTTTCAATAGAAATTATCATCCGGTGCAATTTCAATCTTGCCTGTTTTCCAAAACTAATTTTGAAATTGCGTTTTTCAAATCTAACTAAAAAACCGATCAAGTTCTCTGTACTATAGTTATGCGACATAAATGAAAAAGGAAAAAAAAAACAAGTTCAACATCAAACTAAAAATCTCATTATTGTCGATTAAAAATAAATATCAAAGAATATGATATAGACATTATTTTAATTATTATCATAAGTTCTAACAAGGTTTCGTGAAATTAATTTCCATTCAATAATTTTGAAATTCGAAATTTAAAAGAATTGAAAAAAGAAATAAATTTGAATGCGCGTTTATTCTTTTCTTTAAAATAATACAATACGTTACTGTTTTGTCGCAGTCTCTGTGAAAATTATGTTTGAAATCATTGTTGCCACTTTCATTCTTGAGAGTGAGATTTACCGAGGGCTTTCTCTCTAGAGGACGATTGAATGTCATGCATTATTCAATTTCATTACTCTTATACTACTCCACGAAATCAAATGTGGCCTTTTTCACGTATCCGTCCCTTCAATTCCTAAGCTCGCTTCTTTATTTATTCGGTTTAAATTGTTCAGTCAATTTAACGTATTCTCTGTTTAACTTTCAAATGTCGAGTACCGTTATTGATTTAACTTTGGATTAACTTTATTAGTATCACATTAAATCGCCACATAAAACCTTTTATATTACTGTGGACATTTCTTTGTCAGAAATTGTCTAGGTGGGAAGGTAGATGTGTTAAAATTTATCGAATAACATTTTATGACCAAGCATCAGTCAGGCATACTATTTCCGCACTTTGTCTTTTGGTATCCCATTTTTAAATTCAAAATCAATATTCGTATAGTAATTACAATAGGGCTGTGTGATATTTTTTCAGTGAGGGGGGAGTTTTTCAATTAGAAAAATATATGTTAATTTTCTATATAATTGTATTCACTTCAACAGTGTAATTGTAAAATATTATTTATTTAATATAAAAAAGGTAGTGAAGTTTCCTAAATTTTTTTTACTTTGGTTATCGTGTGGCACGAATGGCGTACATGTAACTCCTTTTATTTCAAAGCCGCGTGCCATCGGACACCCTCTCCAGCGAGGCTAGCGTCGCAATAAATCATTTATGGCTCATATCTGACCATAGCGATCTTACTATCGCGTTAAGAGGTAAACAATATAAAAATCGATGAAGTAGAGGCTTGAGTCGATAATAAATAAAAGATGGTGAAGAAACCAACTATCTTTTTATATAGACATTTCAATTTAAATTAAAAATATACATTATACAACTAGGCCTTCACAGGCACTTTTGAAGGGTAAAATGATTCTAACGTAAATATAATCCATACACAGACTCTCCTTAGAAGAAACAGGCAAGTAACTCGTGGGCACTCTGTTTATTATTATAGAATTAAATTTTAACCTTTTGTTGAATTGAAGCAAATCATGTTTCCATAGATTTTTTTATTAAAATAGTCTCCAATAAAGTAATAAACTCCACTAATAGACTAATTGTTTCTGCTTGCTATTGTCTAGAACTACACCTATTAAGCTATGATCATTTCATACTGAATAGTTTAGAAGAACACTAATCATTTCATAACGTGTTTTCAGTTTTATTAAACAAAAAAAATAAAATGTTTTTTTTTTTAAATGCCAATCGTTCTCATCGAAAATGTATGTGTAATTATCGTACGTACTATTTTCCAAAATAACAATGTATCAATGGGTGTTTTGTATCTGAACATAAAGGGCTACGGTTGATCAGGCCTTCATTTGTTTGGTTGTTTTTTTTTTTGCTGTACTTTGAAAAACTGATGGATACAAGCATGGCAACAAATACTGCTCTTGCTTGATTAGGTTATTAGCTCGTAGTTTTGTTGAGTGATGTCTGAATAGGAACAATTTCGGAATGAAATTCGATTGTGTAATCGAGTAAGTAGTTTTCGAATGGAGATACATTTTTGTCTAAATGTAAGCTAAATTTTATGGATTATGATCTGGAGTGTACTTACAAACCGTACACTCATGCTTGCCCAATAATGATACTATTGTTTATTTCATTAATTGTAATTTTTTTTATTCTAAAATTACTCTTGGTTAAAAAGGGCTGTATTTTTAACTGCCTCCGTGGAACAGTGGTTTACCGCTTGCCTTGTAACACGAAGGTCTCTGGTTCGATTTCGAGATGTGGAGTTTGGACGTTGATAGAGTCTTTATTATTTTATGATCTGCAATCTTTTTTTTATCGGTTATGGGCTAACACTTGATTTCGATTTCACTTGGTGTTAAGGTACGTTAATAATGAGGTCGTAAAAAATAATTATTTTTATGTAATAGAGTTCACGTATCTGTATTCATTATTCTTTTTAATTTCAAACAGTCCCCATTCTGCTTTGAAGGCACATCGATATATGAAAAATCTCGAACTAGATATAAAATGTCACCGGATAAACTTACCTTTTCTTTGACTGCCTCAGTGGCACAGTTGTTTACCGCTTACCTTGTGATGTGGAGCTCTCGGGTTATTTTGCCGGTCCAAAGTAGTAGTTGAATCTGAACGAAGGTAGGGTTTCACTTCCTGGCTATCTACCGTCCGCAATGTCAATCTGCCGCCATTACACCTTTCTCTTGTTCCGGGAGATACACGTGAGAGCCAGATGTATTCTGGGCGAACACGCTTGTAATCTACGATCTCATGGTCACTTGATATCAGGTGAAATTGAGGTAAATTTTTGATTCATAACTGATAACAAAACAAAATTTTCAGCGAGGAGTGAGAAAATGTGCGAATTATAAATCTCCACTTTGGTACAAGCAAAATATTTACGGTAGCAGCCGGATTACAAGTCCGGTTGACTGGTAAAGAATGCCTGTAGTGGTATAAAGTCTAGTTTTGTTGTTGTTAAGATACATTGAAGAATAAATAAATAAGATAAATAAAAAAAATCGTTTACTGATATTTAATCAAATAAGAGAGTATTACGCATATTGGGTCGTAGGCCGCAAATCTGGTTTAGAGGTAGCATGCGACGTTACGTGTGAAACGGACATAAATCGTAGCCCGGACAGATAGCGGCCACTGTAAATCAGTAACTAGACGCAGAATATTCATGAACTGTGTACTTTATATATGCTACGTAACATATCCATTGTTCTGCTGCAGCATGTTTATTATATGATTAAACAGTTTAGATGTCCCGCTATATATAGTCAACTAGCTATTATATCTAATCCTTCACTATGTGTAACGAATTTCTAGTCTATAGACTTAGTAAAAAGTTTAATTGCATTTTGAATTGTCCTTTCTCCACCTTAGGTGTGGAATTTAGAAATATCCTAACAGTTCGAGTCGAAAAACATTACAAAGACCATACTCTCCAAATTTCATGTCTCTAAGATCAGCGGATATGACCGTGAGTTGATGAGTATGGACATTGAATTTTATATGTACAGATGTTTTAAGTCATATAATGACTAAAACTCATAATAAGTACATTTTTTTTGTCTATACATGAAGAAATTGGAGCATCGATTGAATAATTGTGTGGAAACACTTTGTTTCGTAGAGAGTATGAATCAACGATACTGTGATGCAACGGAAAAAAATAGTTTGATAAGTAAACAGAAGCCAAAAGTCGAATATGTGATAGCATGTGGACAGATAGAAATGGAGTCAGACACGACACGTTGCCAGAATAAATAATAATGGTTATATAAGTACAATATTGGAATCGAAATTCCGTACAAACATAAATGGCAATGAAAGAGTGCCTAAGAGATGGAAAAGCAACATCCATCAACAGGCAAGTAAAAAATGGATATAAATGGCAAGAGAACCACAGTTAAAGAGATGGGGAAAAAAAAAGAAAAAAAAGGGAGTATTTATTTAATACAAATTTAAGGTGAAAGTTATGTATAACAAGCAAAGCGAAAACAAAAATATTAGAGAGGATGTTTACTTCCCAAGTGTTTCCGTCCAGGGTTGCTGTAGACAGCATTTTTTAATTACATTCTTGCTGTACATTGCCGACGTTCCATCAAGGTATATTATTTAGTAAAACGATCATTACTTAAGAATTTTTATTTAAAATAGTTTGTAGGGCTTTGTAGTTCATTATAAAGCGGCAGGGTTTAAATTAGGCGAATAGTGTGAACATATAATTCATATTTAAAATTTACACGCACGTCTATTTTTAAGGAAATCGGATGAACGTAAGTAGACATACTACTACGGTTATTGGTTAAGGATGAATACAGAAATACACATATTTTATTAACAATGTACTATACTAATAAACACCTCTCTTTTTGTGTTGATTTTCTGAGACGTTGCAACTTTTCCCAGGTAGTTTTTATACCGGTTAAGATTTATCTAAATAGATTTTTTTTGCATTATATAATTTTTTTATAACTGACTGACCCGTAGGTGTAATGGTAGTAACACGACCACTTACGTTCGTTTCCCGCTCGGGACATACGTTCATGTGATGAGCATTTGTGTTTGTTCTATGTCTGGTTGTTAATGTATATTTAACTATGTATTTAATATATCTATGTATCTATAGCGGTCTTTGTAAACTGATCCTGCAGGTGCCTACCTACTTTGAGATCCACAGTACTATGTGTGAAAAATGTCCCAGGTATTTAATTATTTATTTATTTACGAATATTTAAACGACACATTGATTTACTTCTTTGTACATTTTCTATCGCAATTTCTTGAAATGTAATATTTTTGTGATACATATTTAAATAAAATAACGTATGGTGCTCTGGCTGTTTAATACGTACTGAATATAATGGACTTGGAATACATGTGTCGGTAGCAGAACGAAAACAAATATAATTCTATTTACCACATTACAAATTATCTTGAAGCAACACTGTACAGATTTTAATGTCTCAATTTGAATAGTAAGTTGTTTTATTATACGTTACGTTATTATTAATTTCCTTGCAAAATAGGTTTAAGTTCTATTTTACAAGAATAACAAAATATAGAGATAGTGAAATGAGAAAGTAGTTTACTTTGTGAGTTGTTTTTCCATCTGCTCATATTAATGAAGGACCAGCATTGTTAAGCGACATAGCAATGGGCACGTACATCCTAGACAATATATGTAAAGTTTTTTTTTAATTTATTTTACATAGGTTTGCACTTAACCACAATCTCACTTGGTGTAAAGTAACGATGTCGTTTTAGGTGGTAAGGCGCAAAAACCTAGAAACAGCCTATTCATTCTACTCTTCTAGTTATAACAGTAATTTATTGCTTTTTAATATCTTTTGAAATTCGACACCTGCCCTTTTGAAGAGTTACTTCACTCTTGAAAAATGCTTGACCCTTTTGACGCCGAGTGTTTAATAGAATTAATCGCTTTGGTAATTGGGTTTAGATTTTATTTGATCTCTTTAGCGTGGACAAATATTTATTCGTTTAAAAAGCGTTTTACTTATAATTTTTTTTTTATTTTCTTTAAATAATTAATTATCGACGAAATAAGAGAAGGTTCTACGCTGCCGGGTTGTGATTGGCAGATTTTCTATAAAAATACTCCGACGAATTTTTCATGAAGAATAAAAAAAATCAACCCTAAGGAAGAGGAAATAAGGCTTATAGGTTTTGAACCTTTGTACATTTTCGCGACATTCGGGAAGTCGCAGCTGCATTGCTGTCCTTTAAGAAAAGATTAGGTTTATTATTGTATATAAAATTGTATATAAAAGATTAGGATTACTTAACATGTAAAAAGAAAAATAAGTTATATCACGATAGAAAAAAAATAAACATGTTGGGAATAAAAAACTGTGAATCATCGTAAAAGACGTTTTTATATTACAACACATGATAATACCTAAGTAATATTACACAATTAATTCAAAGCGTAAACGGATTTCAAAAGCTACCCGATCCCATATTTAACTAACCAAACCGCGATGAAATGATGTGGATATACCTGTTCAATTAATTAAACTCATTAATTACCTAAACCCGCCTCATTGTATTGACGGTAAATATGTTGGCACAAATAATACGCCAATGTTCCAACCACGCAACTTCATTAAATGATTGTACTCGCATAACGAATCACTACGACTTTATGAAGTTATTATTATAATTTCATTGTTGTTGGACGGTTCTGCAATTAAAACTGGGTTAACCATAAACAGATCGGTTTCAACTACGTTATGCATTATATATAAACATTAAAAGATTCGTTACATGCTGGTTATTATTATATATAGATTTTTTATGATATATAACGAATCATTTTGGGCTGCAAATTAAATTAATATAAGATAATTTCTGTAAAAAAAATGTAATCAAATAGAAAAACAGAGAAATGATATTATAGACTCGATATATTTAAACTGACATAATGAGAGACGGTGCAAGGAAATATAATAGTATAAAAATCAAATAAAAATAATGCAGTAAATGATATAACTAATAACTGATTAAAGTAATATGACTAAGCACTCTTGACCAGGTTATGATTGATATATGTGAAGATTACAATAAAATCTAGCCTTAATTATGCTTGCATCCGTGGCGCAGTGCTTGGTGGCAGGTACCAGTTGCCTAGTCATATGGAGAACCCGGTCCGATTTCCGAGCCACAGAACTAGTCTGGATGACGGTAGCGTATTTCGAATCTTCCGGGCTAGCTACGATCCTCATTGTCAATCTACTGCCATAATAGCATTCTTGTATTCCGGCAGTCATTTATTTGAGAGCCAGAAGTATTCTGGGTGAACATGCTTTACAATCTACGGCCTTGTTGTCACAAGATCAGGTGAAATCGGTAAAAGCCGTTTAGAATCGATGACGCTATAGAAAGTTACAACCTCCGAATTTTTACCACGTTTCTTTTTGGATCAAGGGGCTAAAAGTTATCTTTTTATCATAATTAAAGAAAAGCAGTTGCTAGAGGTAAATTTTTAATATACTTTTAAAGTAAAGGCTTAAAAATTATTTCACAAAGAATATTTTTCATCATCGAGGGGATTTGAAATTATGACTCCTGAAATAAAACCAAAAAATCCTTTTAAAATATAATTTCCTGCAACTGTTATATTCCCACTGCCATTAATCTGATTGAGGTCGGGAAAAAATATGGAGTTGAAAATTCGTGCTGCTACGTTTCGCAAAGGAAAACTTTTTTGAAGAGAGTCAAAGTTTTCGAAAATGTTTGCGAAATTTTTTTTAATGTCGCGACACGCCGAGTTCGAAAAAAGCGAATGCGTTCTATTTTTCGTCCGTAAACGAAACAAGATTAAAAGATCTAATTCTCTATAGAGCGCAGTCTTTAGTTTCTTTTAAAACATATATTTAAATATTGCGGCTACGCCGTCGTTGAGTTAAGACAGAATAAACGCAGTTGCGACTCCCCGAGTGTTGCGGTTGTCCGTGGGCGACACTGAGCACTTTACATTAGGTGAAACGGACGCTCGTTTGCTTACTCTTTCTATAAAAAAATGCGTAGGCCATAGATCCAAGCACAGATATTTGACATATATACGTCACATGACATATAACATAATAAATGATTGATTTAAAGTACAAATTATCCTTTATTACCACTTAATAAAATTTTTAGTCGTGACGAAAAGAAGCAGTGGCTGTCTTTTCTATCGACAATGCGGTAATGATTTCTGTTTCTTATGATGTCAAGATTCAATCAAACATTTTTTTTTTTTGTAAATTTAATATAATGGTTAAAATGAACCTGACACATTTCCATATACAGTACTTTGATTCTAAGTTGGTCATACAGCACCTGTAGTATGTGATATAAGTTATCAGAGATCGATATACATACATAGATATATTTTAACAACAGGACAAAGAACAAAAGTAAATGTTTGGTCTGAGCGGGAATCCACCCGCGATACTCGGTGTAAGAGGAAGGATTCCTACCATTACACCAACGAGTCTTTAAATTTGTAAGTTTAATCTTTTGAAATAAGTAAGAGGGCTAGACTTAATGTTTATGCAGATTAGCTGCTACAATCGTTTCCGCTTTTAAGGTGTAAAAAGTTAAAAGTTAAATATTTAAAATTAAAATTCATTTTTCGTCATTGTCGTACCAGTTTACGTCGGTGCTTGTAATAAGGATCGCGTTATGAAACAGGAGTAGAGCATTACGCTTTGTGTATTCATTATTTTTAACTGTAATTACAAATGATTTTGACGAAAGGCGCGGGCCGTTGAACAATTTTGGAACATTATGTTTTCCATTTTAAGTTTTTCCAATTTTTTTTTTAAACAAGATTATGTTTTAGGAATTTTACACGAATAGATTTTTTTTTATAAAAATCCATTGATTAAAAATTCGAATGCCTCGTTTTTTGAAATTCCATCCCATACGGAGATTTAAACTTTTTTTTGTTTTCTGAATCGATGGATCGAATATTGGTACTCGTACTAGTGGTGATAAATATGAATACTAAATAAAAAAATACCACGCGGCCAGAGATTCGGACTGTTTATCGAATGAATTAGATTAGTCGGCATTCATTTGCTAGTTTTTAATAATTTACAAGAGCTACAGTATATATAGTACAAAAGACAAATCTGACAAATAAAACACATACAAAACATTTTGGAACGGAATGTAATGACAACGGAGGAAACGTTGAAGTAGAAATATTAAGTCATGGTATTATACATCACTTCTTGATGAGAGCACAATATAAGACCAACTTTTTTAATGAGAAAGAAGTGTATTGCTGGAAGCCAGGCAGATCGTCTACCGACCGAGACTCTTGTGATACAAAAATGCGAACATAATATCGTCGTCTATCTCGACCGGTGGTGCCATCTATTTTTATTAAGAAATAACCAGCTATTGTTGCTAGGAAACAATACTTCAAATTTAAACAACGTCCAATTCATTGTGAACATGCATATTTAAACTGTATTAATTCAATATAGGCGTTTAATTGTACAATTAAAACGTAGACGTTACATTACAGTATTTGTAAAATCGATTAAAAAACAGTTTGGTTAATTTTTAACGACCTCGGCTAGAAATATTTTGTGATTTTCATATTGTAATAAAATTTTAGGATTACGCGACGTGCATTAAAAAGAGTAGCGGAGTTAAAAAAATCCACGTTTTTCCAGCCTCAATTTGTTTAATGGAAGTGGAAACCAAATGAAAAGCCTGGGGGCGTATTTCGGTATCGCACGACTTTTTGTCGTTAGTTCTACGATATACGTGAAATGTATCACTCATGAAGAACAAGCAGTGAAGTATTTATATAATGTAGAGGAAAATATGAATTTTAATTACAATAATCCTATTTTCTGAATAAAGGTTGCACTTGAAATTATTGTAAAGGTTTCGAAAAATATAATGAAACCCTTTCGATGCAGGCGTGACATATGTGTGACAGGTGTTACATTGGATGTAATTCCCTCACAATAACAAATGGTGTGATATTTCAATCCTAAAACAAATGGGCTGCGGTGACGTTTTTTTCCCAAAGTGCAAAAAACACGGTGTTTTTAATAGAGAATGAGTTGACACTTAATGTTACTATAAAGGCGTAGATCATAAAACGTGGTCGCTTAGAATACTCTGCCACGCTGTTATGGCAGCAGATTGAAGATATGAGTCTCATAGACGGATTTGAAGAAATCACCTGTAATTATCAAACTTAGGTGGGTACACCGGTATCGAACAGGAAGGCAGTTATGTGTGTACACACACACACACATATGTATTATATATACATATATTTACATATATGGACGTCTAAATCGCAGTTGCAATTCCCTGAAGATTGCGGCTGTTTATAGCGACGTTAATCACTTTGTATCAGGTGAACAGCTCGCTCGTTTACCTACTCTTCCTATAAAAAAAAATATATATACAATATTAGAAATTAATTTTAAGTTCAACACCCGTATACATAAACATTACGAGTTTACGTCATACGAAAGCCATTAAATATATATGACTGTTCAGTTTCATAATAGCACCCCACCATTTTTCTTCCATTTGGCATAATTTAGAGTGCGCCAACGTAATGTATCGACTCGTGAAATACGATTTGCTAACCAAAAACACTCCGGAGTTATGTTCTAGCGTGAAAATATTAATACAGTATTTATTGCTGTACGTTAAAAAGTAAACATTCGTAATTTATGTTGAAACTAACATTTATTATAATATTTGTTTATATTTTTGATTTTCTCCGTGGCACAGTGGTTTAGCCGATTGCCTTGTAACGCGGAGATCCTGGGTTCGATTCCCGTACCACAGGTGTAGTGGAGTCTGGATAGTGGTAGGGTTTTTCAAACGCACCTGGCTAGCTACCACCCTCAATGTCAATCTGTCGCCATAACAGCATTGCTGTGTTCCGGCGGTCATACACGTGAGAGCCAGAAGTATTATGGGCGAACACGCTTCACCATCAACGACCTCATTATCATTTAACATCAGGTGAAATCAAGGCCATATGTAAGCCCATAGCTGATTAAAAAAACTCTTAAGGTATTCAATTTCTATGACAAATTTAAATGATGTTAAATAATAAATACAAGTAAACGTCAAGAACCCTTTTTTCTTACTGACTTTGTGTCATCGTTCGCAGTCGAAAATCAATAGTGTAATTAGTAATTTAATTTTTTTTCATGTCTATATCGCGTAAATATTTACTAGGTACGATACCTAATATTCCTAGATAATATTCCTAGATCGCGGAAGTTTAAAAACAGAACTGTGATTGTTTAAGCTCCTAGCTAACACCCTTTCGTTGCCATTTTTCTTTTTTTTTTATTAACACATTGTCGACCGGTAATTGTTCTAAAAATTTATCTCACATCACCTCCTAGAATTCTATAATCTCAAATATAATATTCAGTTTTTTTTTAATTTATTTTTATTATTAAAAAGGACATATAAGTTATATGTGCTTGCGATATACTGATCAATAATTGCATTATATGGTCGCCAGTGGAGATAACAACGGCGATGCGAAAGAACGCATTGCGAATTAACTCGTGACTGGTTAACGTAATGGTAATACAACCTGAGGTATCTCAGTTATATAGCAACATATGTATAGCATGCCCGGTGTAACTGTACCGGTGTACTTATGCAAAAATTAATTTTTTCAAGAGGAGCGATTACAACTTTGATATCGTAAAAATACTTTCAAATTTACCCAAGGTGAATAGATTTTACCTTAACGATAACTTTTAGTTTATCATTATAAAAATAATGTACCCGTAATATCTTAAAAAAAGTGCAATTATTACATTATTTTCCTGATTTTTCGAAGTGTATAAATGAGGCAGTGCCGCACCCAAGGTGCGATGTACCAAATAAGTAATTTTCTTTTTTTTCTCTTTATAAGTGTACAGATTTTTATAGCACGATACGATAACCCTGTTAGTAACAACGAAACCGTTGCCCGCGTCCCGACTTCGGCTACCACGCAGCTCGCCACTTCACAGTAAGGCTAAGCCAGCTTTTCTGGCCAGAGTAATGTAGTGGGAGAGCTCACGGATCACCGGATCCGCGGGCCAGTTTCGATGAAGCTTTCTATAATCTAATATTCGTCAAAAAGACTAACAGGGCAAACTTCACCGAATCCAGAAATAGCAACAACGAAACCTAAGAATATTAACATCACAAAAATTTCAAAGCCGTTAGATATTTAATTCTTATCACAGTAGCTGTTTCTTCCGTGTCTTTCTTTCTGTGTATAATGTATTAGTAATCAATACAATACCCCTTTGAATAATTAAAAATTATTAACTACCCGTGTTTAGTCGTGCGTTAACTATTCATCTTAGCGTAAAAAGTTTTGATCCGTAAGGCGAAATAATTCGACACACAAAGTAATCATCGGTCCGTAAATTTAAGAAACAAATATACAAAAGGTAATTTCATGGATGCCTCTAATCAAATTTTTCTCTTTTAATGTGAGCCGAGAACACAATTAAGAGATTGTTAATAATATGATTTTACTGATATTAATAATTAATATACATTCGTTTATAATATATGTATTTTTCCATCCTTCACAGATCCAACATTTTCAAAATTAGATAAGAAATTCGTTATTATTTTTATAATTTTCTGTTGTATTATTCAGTTATTTAATATGTGGATGAATACATTATGTTATTGTTACATACGTAACGATAATTGTAGAATTTTACATTTGTATCCAGGTTTACAGCTTGGCATGTAGCACTGAGGTCCCAGGGCAGATTCCGAGGTCATATAGTGGAGTCTGAATGGTCGTAGCGTCTTTTCAAACCTGCCTGGATAGCTACCTCTTTCTACGTGATCTTACTAAAACAGCATTGCTGTGTTTCACGATCTATATATAGCATTTAATAAACCTTAATGTAACTTAAAATCTTGTGAAATTTAGTTCAAGTGAAAGTCCATTGGGGATTAAAAAAACAAAATGTAAATTAACGTACATAATTTATTTACATTTTATTCGATTCAAAAGTAAAAGCTACAATGATGCTCCAATTTGTCGGTATTTAAAAAGCTCTCACGTTAACATATTGACTCGTAAAATACAAATTTAACAACCCATAGCAATACATTACGCTGGAGTTGTGGCAAAATTGAAAATAAATGTGCCATTAGAACATTTAAAAAAATGATTTCTGCATTTTTATGCCCACACAAGATTCGTATTTTAAATCTACAGTAACAGTGTACTTGCAGCTTCCAAGTTTTAATCAAAGCCTGTTGTTCTGCCCAAATTTTTTATTACTTACCTCCTGCTAAGTGAACAAAAGGCTTAAAATTTTGGCATAATTTTTCTTCTATTTTAGTAATAATTTTGCTTCCATTGTCCTAAAAAGTATTTAATGTACATTTTCAAATCAAATTGTCTATACTTTAGGTATAAAGCAAGTATATTCATACTTAATATTACCTCATGCTTTGTGACACTAAAGTGTCGGGTTCGATTCTGAAAGGTTTTAAGAAATCGCTTAGCTAGCTACTACCTTCAATATCGATCTGCCATTATAACATTAATGCTGTGGTCTGGCAGTTATACGAGAAACAAAGTATTTTGGGCGAGTATGCTCATCTACAATCTTGTCATCACCTAACATTATATGTGAATGGCCAAGTGTTAGCCTATAACATAAGAAAACATATTATGTTGTAGAGTTTTTTTTGTTATCGAACGGAAATTAGAAAGAGAGGTCATTTTAATATCATGATGAACAGATTTAAGAAGAAGCTGTGACGGCGAAGTGGTAAGTGCGTAGGAACTTTGCGCTATACGACGCAAAGGTGCATAGGTTCAATTCTTACTGAGCTTTATTGTTCGGTAAAGAAAAACATTAACATATTGAGTAAAACATTGTGTTCTAGTCATTAGCTTTGCATTAAATGTGACAGTTGTCAACTGGCACTTGGCAAGCATGGAAAATAATTACTTACCTCTCTCCTTATGAGAGTAGGTTAGGAGCTCAACAATGGAAACAAAACAAATTACACTGTTAGTTATTTAGGTTGAATAACGAAACGACTGACACTGTGATGTCAGATCTATCCACAAATCAGACGACCACTTAGTTCCGATTGATATTCATGTAATGCTACTGTTTATTTAAAAAAAAGCAGCACAAATTATAAAAATAAATAGAACAATTATAAAATATATAAATTATTTTCCTAGAAAATATCTTTTGTGAACAGTCGACGTTGGCAAATGAATTTCTCGCAAATCCTAACGTTAGAATCGCATTGAAATATTTCAATAAAGTCCAACTATAAAGCTAGAGTTTTTAATTAAAAAGTTTCATTCATTATTCGTTCGAATAAACAGCGGTCGTACTACCTCTTGTACATTTTTTTAATAACTAAAACTATTTTTGTAGCGTGGCCCTTCGTAATCGCAAATGGGTTTTGGAGGGTAAAGGAAAATTTACATAATCAATGAAACGAGGAAATTTTTATTGAATTGCTTAACTGTATATAATTCAAAGACCTGCTTGACCGATTCACATATATTCACACCTAAGCCACTAGCCTCTAGAGACAAGAAACTTTATTGGTGTTTTTTTTTTGTAGAAATAGCTTGTCCTCACTTAGCGGGGAGATGGGGACGGGGGTATTAGGGAAATCAAATTATAATATAACTTTATATTCTCTGCGTCGAAAGAGTTGAAATTTTGTGCACATTCTTAGAAAATTAATAGTAAATAAAAACAAATTACATCGGTCAAAGAAGCGGGGCTCGACGAACTGACGAATCTGTTTTTGTTGAAAATATATCACGTAACTTGCTTCATTAAAACTTGAAAAAATCTCAAACCTGTGGGTGGGAAAACAGACCATTGACTGCAATTATAATCTTCGGCTATATCAGTGAAGTATTATTCAAAGTTCGTACACAACAAAATACCGAGGAAACTAACTCCTCCGTTAATCTGATTCAATTAATAATTTTAATGAAAAAGAAAAAACAAAAAAATAAAAATTTTATATTTTCAGAAAAAATATAATTTCAGTGCAGTTTCAGAGCGCAAATGTATTTTTAGCGATGCAGTTACTGCGGAATATTTATTCTGTGTATACACGAGTAACGCAGGTATAAATTCTGGCACGAACCAGTGTTTATCTAGGAGACAATAGCTTTGTACAATGGCGGGTGATTAGTTTCGTTAGCGAAATATTTATGTACAGGTTTATACGTCAAATAAATTTACGTTTCAAAAATTATAAATCTGCACGTATTGTGATTCGTAAAATTCTATTTCAACAAGTTCTTTGTGCAAATGTGTTTACTTCGAAGGATATCTGCTTTCGGTGAAAAATTATTTATGTGTGATTTATATCTACTAGTGTATCTATTGTTCGTACCAAGGAGGGGTAGGGCGCGGACTGTCATCCTCCCTGTGACGAATACGTGCCCATCTATTATCTACCGTCCTCTTCGTTATAATTTTCATCATGTGTGCATTTGACTTTTGAAACACAGATGTAAACCTATCTCGGAACTCAGGAACAACACATCTCTGTCATTGGAAATTTTGGACAATAAAGATTTATTATTATTACGATAATCATTGTTTATTTTTCTGTTATTTGCTAATATTTGTCATGAAAAATATATAGAATTATTATAAAAAAAAAATTGTGAGTAATTTTCTTCAATACAAGTTCATTACTTACAAGGTCATTTATCTATATAGAGATAATATAAAGCCTGCGAAAATTTAACAATTTAAAATACTGATACATAGGTAGTAATAATCATTCTAAATCAAATAAGTTATTAAGCATAATTACTTCTTACTTTATGCACGCCCTGTCTGTATTAAACTATTTAAATTAGTATCATTATATATGTTACTATAAATTAATATTAAAACATTTTAGGTTTTACATACCATGTACTATTACCACCATACTATTATCATAATATACGTGTATAAATAATACATAACTTTTCGACAATGGACGTCATGCCTAATTTTTATTCTTAACTAATCTTCAACAATTCAATTAAGTTTAATTCCTAACTCATCTTAAAGCTTTACATCTTCTTCTTCTATTAATTTTCTTGGATCTCAATTAAGATTTGCGGCTAAAACTTTGATGAAACTTTATCTTGATAGAATCCACTTTAAGTTAATAACGTATACAAGCGACACTGAACGCTGACTCAAAAGATTTACGAAGCCTTATCTAGGTTACATCTCACGACTTTCTATTGAAACATGCTCTTAAAACGCTTGCAAAGTACGCCTCAAAGGCTTATACGATGAACCCAAAGCTCTTTAGATATTAACGTTGACGCAGGGATCTAGGATCCGAGTTGTTTTTTTTTGTTTCGCCGATATATGTCAATTTTTTATGCGTCATATTTTATGTAATGATGAATTTTAAGTAATACATTGCATTTCCATAGTCAAAATATCGATGTGTTTTTTAAATACCTCGTATGCGACAGTGGTTAACTGGTTGCTTTGTAACGCGAGGGTCCTGGGTTCGATTCTCGGGCCATATGAGTAGTGGAGTATGGGCGGTAGTAAGGTTTTTCGAACCTGACTGGCTAATTGCCCCGCTCAATGTCAATTGGCCGCCATAACAGCATGACTGTATTGTGGCAGTCATAAATATGAGGGTCAAAAGTAATCTGAGCGAATATGCTTCACCATAAACGGCATTATTATTACTTAACATCAAGTGAAATCGAGGTGATGTGTCACCTCAAAATAGATATAGAAATCTTTCTTTTATTGATAAATTATTATACTATTGTATAATATTACCAAAATATAAAATTGATATATATATATATGTATGAAAACGTAATCTGGAATAAAACAGTATGAACACAATCCAGCCCATAAAATATTTGCGTTAATATTGAGCATTAAAAAATTAAATTCTTATGAATACAAACCGCTTAGGACTACGCCGGAAATTTAAAGAATACTCCTTACCCGCTGCTATAAACAATTTATACTATGCAAATCCCTCTCACTGGTATTACGGGTAGAAGAAGGGTTGTTATATAAGTGTCGTTATGGCTCAATCTTATAATCGGTTAAAACCATAGGCCTCTAGTGTTAATAAAGCCTTAGGTCAAGTATTAGTCCATAACCGATAAAAAAAGCTTTAAACTACACCTAAAAATACATCGGAATGAAAGAGATATTACATATTAGTGATCTTTGAGCCTTTTTTTTAACGTAAGGAAATGCTTTACGCGTACCGCCCGACCTGAGGAGGTTCGGGACGGTTATGTGGGACTCCCTGGGAGTGCTCCCGGTATACCCACTAAAACCTCACGGTGTTCCGACTCACGCTAATTGGCGAGGCTGCGGGCACGCGGATGCATTCTTCCGCGGAGAGATCTTTAAGCCTGCACATTACTTATTTTCTTTTATAAATTTGATTTGAGTTTAATTATGTGGTACAATCTAATTGTTTTACCAAAATAAGGAAGAAATTGAATACCCAATAAAAATTATATAATTCTTATCATTATTAATTCCTCTATGACGATTCGACTTCCGGGCCACGCGAGTAGTGGAGTTTGGGTGGTGGTAATATTTTTACGAAGCTACCTAAATAAGCTACCGTCATTGTCAATTTACCGTTCCGACAGTCATATATGTGAGTCAGAGTATTCGGAGCGGCGCGCTTCATCGTCTGCGACACAACAATGCTGATACGGTGGCAGATTGACATTGAGAATGGTAGCTAGCCGGGTGGGTTTGAAACACTACACATACCACCATCCAGACTTCACTGCTCCTGTGGCCCGCGAATGATTCTTGGGATCTCTGCATTACAAAACAAGTGCGTAAACCACTGCACCACGGAAGTCAAAGTATGCTGAATTTTTAGTACTATTTTCAATATCTTCTGGTGTGTACTGAGGAATTATGAGTACATAAACATCTCAGCTGTCATTCTAGTACGATGTATGTTATGTGCCAAGCGCAACACTTAGTCAACTTATATTTCAACTCGTCATGGCGTTTTAAAGCGTTATTGTTGCTGCGCTGTGTTCTAACTATATGAGACGTTTTAGTATAAAAAAGTGGGAACTAACTTTATTAGCTAGACTGGATATCATTACATAATACCACGAGATAAGTAAAAAAAAAAGAAAAAAATATGCCATCAAAATATTGGTGTATTTTTGCTAAACTTTGCCGCAAATGCAATGGTGGATCACAGAGTAAACAAACTTATGTACTCATGTCGTGACTTATGAAAGTAATGTGAACATAATAAAATGCAAGTTTCTTTTTTATTTTTTAAAATCAAAGTGCTAATCCAAATATGGGATTTGATAACCCTATTCATGATAAATTATAATAATATCATTAACAATTAACAAATAGCATAGCCACTAAGAGCATTTATTCATTTTATCACATTGTGCTCCCTACCTTAAGGCGTGAATTAGTATGTTTAAATACGCCATTACATGAAATACAGAGCCCTCAAAAAACCCTGAAAACCGCAATAGTCATGTTTATAAAGTTACTTTACTTATTACGGCACATTAGTACATATCGAGAAGGTCGCCAAAAGGAGAGATTTAACCACTAGATAAGTAGGTTTCAGAAGCCTATTGACATAGAATAATGTGGAGTATGGTCTATTTAGACGTCACAGTTTACCTAGTTTAAAAGGGTAACTCATTTTTTTAAAGAAAACCTTTTCATTTACGTTTTCTCTTTGACCCTTTCAGTGCTTTCCATATTTGCCGTGACAAAAGAGTTCGTTAGTTGCCGCTTTATATGCCAAGTTAACTTCGCTTTTGTCAAATTGAAATCCTTACGTTTTCAATTGTTCATCCACATTTTTATTATAATATTTAAATTAAAACAATGATAATATCTACTAATTTACACTAGAATTAGTAATTTAAGAAGAATTTCGAATAATCGTTAAAGATTTTAAATTATCTATCAAAAGTTATTAAATGTTAATTATTAAACCTAATAATGAAAAATAGTTTCTTTATCATATCATTAGTTTCAATCATTAAAATTATTTTACGGATATGTAAATATTAAATACGAAAATTGTTACCATATGTGTAATACGAAAAAAATGACGGCATCTCTGTACTGACTATCTTTATTAAGTAATGAATTAATAATTTCTTTAACACTAGATTTACGGCACCCGTCATTTTGACGAAACAACCCTAGATAAGAAGTAATGTATACTAATATGCGTTTGACTTTATTTATTATTTCTTTTACTAATTTCGGCCACATTACTCTATTTAATTGTAAAATCGGAAAAAAATGGATTCAATAATACAAAAATTTAATATAGAGAATCATGAAAATGTGTCCGTAAATCTTGTGTCAACCTTAGTTCTGCGGATCGTACTTTGCTCAGCTATTTATTCAATAAACTACATTTAATGGTTTAAATAAAAAGTTGATAGACATTAAATGAAAAAAAGGAGAGTTCTCCATTCGATTTATGGTAGCCGTGAGAGAGTAATGAAACTGAATAATGCATAGCACTGAATATCGCTTACAAAGTAGGGCTGTCGTATACGATATGCAGATATTTAAGTGCTGATAGATTTTAACGCAGCTGTCTTCAAACAAGTAGGTGGTAGCATATTGGATTATAACAGCAAATACTGAGAGATATCTATTGAAAACGTTATTATGATATCATCTAAAAATAAAATTGTCACAGATAATGAAATTTTTTTTGATGATTTCAATCCATAACCTTTTTTTTACTACATTAAGCGGCACATTTTTATGGTTTCCTTTATGAGTCTTTAGTAATTTTGTGCGTTACTATATTGTTATTTTTCCTGTTTTACAATAAAATTTATAGAGCAATGCGACTGCGTGCTGGCAAATGCAGAGTAGGCAGACCTCCCACAAGATGGACCGACGACTTGAACAAAGTCGCTGGGCCAGGCTGGATGAGAAAAGCGCAGGGCCGTTCGTCGTGGCGATCCTTGCGGGAGGTCTTTGTCCTGCAGTGGACGTGTTTCTGCTGATATGATGATGGGATATAATATAAAAATTATCAATATAATGCGCAATGTCGATAGAGGCAGCCCTAACGCAAGTAAATAGATTCTTGAAATTGCTTAGCGATTACATTTTCATGAAGGAGGATCGTTGAGGTTATATCAAAAGGAGGTGAATTTATTTTATACTTGTTTGCTTTCGAACAATTGTAGTAAAAAGAAAACAATTTTTGTTAATGAAACGAGCAAGAGAGTTGATTTCACTTTTATTATTTACACGATATGATGCTGATAGTTGGTAATATAGTTCTAATATTTTGGAACATAAGAAAGGTTATTGAACAATGATCTTGTTCGATGTAGCGACTCTATTCGTAATGTTTTATTCCCATTCCAAACATTCAAGCAATAATTTTAGGGTAAGAGTAATCTAATGTAAGATATGTTTTTTTTAATCTAAAAATAATTTAAAGTGATAAATTAATAAAATATCTATTACACTTTTGGTAAATGATAAATTTCTTAAAATCCAAATCGCCTTGTTAGATAGATGCTAAGAACAGGCAGATAGAGAGAATTTTCCAAAAAAAAAGTTTACAAATAAAATTTATCACTTGAAATATTAGGGGTTAAAACATAATTAAAATGTCGATAAAAGTTATTGCTATAGAAACATTAAAAATTATCAAGTAAAAGATAAAATAAATATAATAATATAACACTAGATTTATGAGACCCGTCATTTTGACGGAATAATGATTAATTAGTTTTGCATAATTAAATGCATTAGACATTTTTATATTTTAATACCGTTTCTGGCAACATTGTTTTATACTTTTTTTACGAAATAGAAAAATATTGAATATGATAATACACAAAATTACTACAGATTCAGAAAGAAAACTATTAATAAAAAATCTTTAAATCTTGTGTTAGGAAAAAATTATACGAGGCTAAGAATCGTAAAACCTCATTGTTGAATGGTTTATGACTGTATTACACCACCTTCTCGAACTCTCTGAATAATTAATTGATGTCGCCGACGTCTGCCTGTAATCTTCCGCTGGAAGTGATAATTACCAAGTAATTAACAAAAAATACTTATTAATTGCGTTTAATTGAGTCGTCTCCCGCTCTATTGTTAAATAAGTAATTACAATTAATGAAAGACTCCACAAAATGTCTGCTTAGTAAATTATTAAGAACAAAAGCCGTTTTATAATTGTGTGTGGAAACTTTGTCGGTTTTCTCTTTACATCTTTAAGTTAATGCAGCGATAACTCAATTCTTTAACCCATTTGAGACCGTTTGCACGCCGTGTATGCAAAATCTATCCGAAGCAATTTCATTTTAAATTATATAAATCAACATTTAAATCTTGATAGTTTCTCTTAATAAAAGCACCAACTAGTAATTATGTGTGATTTGTGAACAAGCATTGAAATAAACGTTAAAGGTGTTATGTAAAGAAGTAAATAATTTCCAAAAAATGTTTGAAAAACTTTTCTTGAATGGGTTTAGTAACTGACCTGGAAAGCATAAAATATTTAATCTTATTTTAAATATACTGCATTATATTAAAATAAATACTGCGAATTATTTTTAAATAAATCAGTGTAATTTTATTTTAGATAAAAATTATTATGTTCAATAAATTATTGTATTATATTTAAAAATCTCTTTAAAATCTGAGCAGATGATTCGAGAAGAAAGATCGGACTACTGTATATATTTTTTAATTACATAATATTTACTAGCCCAATAACATTTTATCACACTTTAACCCAAAAGCTTTTTAATTTGTGCGACTAAAATTAAAATCCTATAACAGTAAAATTCAGTGGATCAGCTGTTTATCTCTTGTCTTGTAATGAGGATATCCTGGATTTTTTCAAACTCGCCTGGCTATCTACCATCCACAATATCAATCAACCGTCACAAAAGAAGAAATAAAAGTAGTCTGGCCGAACACGTCTTACCATCTACAGTCTCATTGCCACTTATATAT
>DWQX01002322.1:0-22342 GCA_018245475.1 Pharmacophagus antenor | reverse complement strand
CCCCCCCCCCCCCCCCCCCCCCCCCCCCCCCCCCCCCCCCCCCCCCCCCCCCCCCCCCCCATAGAAACATTTTTTACACAAAAGTTGGACGTGAGACCAAATGCGTTGGGAAATACTGGTCTACGTAGAGCAGTAGTTTAACTCTTCCATTGTAACGGGCAAGTCACGGGTTAGATTCCCGGGTATGGTCTAGATAATGGTGAAGTTTTCGAACCCGATTACCTAGCTCACTGTGTTCCGGCAGTTGTACATGTGAGCCTGAACTATTCTGAGCGAACACGCTTACCATCTACGACCTCAATATCACTTAACATGAAGTAAAATCGAGTCCTAAATATATGATGCTTGTGTTATATGAAACTATATTTATTTCAACTAATCAATCAAACGTATCAATAATAGATATTTCGTGTAAAAAAAATGATAACATCTCTTATCAATGTATAACTTTTATTTATTATAACAAAATGATCACGATAATCGAGTACGGCTCGTCTCTCCTAAACAATTGAAAGCGAATGGGAAAACTGAGAATTTCTCCAACAAAAGTGTGCAGAAATTGGAGACAGCGGACGAACGCTCTAACGTTTTCTAAAGCATCAAAGTATTCAAAACCTACCGTAGGTACATATTTGCTGCGGTGAATTTTGATTTATCGGTTGTGAAACGTCTCAAAGCGTAAATTCACGAACGAGAAACGGAGAAAGATAAAGTAGATAACTAAATCTGATATAAAAATAGCTAAACAAAACTAAAACTAATTCTGAAATACAATCTCGAACGACGTCCGCACGATGTCGAGCCTATAATGTCTCCTGAGGATGCCACGTGTAGTGGCGAAACAACGTTGATATTGTGTTTTAATAGTAACATTTGCGATTAAACAAAGCGAAAATTGGCGAAATTATGTTTTATTTTATTTAGCCACGAAATTCGATAGAATTAAAAATATATATATATATATATAACTACCTAATTTTCATCGCACTTCACATGAATGATATAAAATAAGAAATACTGCCTAATGTTACTACAGTGTAATCCTAAATCATAAATTTAATTTTCGACACATTGGATACGTATATTTTTGTATTAGTAACGACGTTGATGACTTTGAAGTGAGAGATATGACACGACGTGTTCATACAAAATCATCTTTGAAGATAAAAAAGAGAAAAAGAATGGATTGGAAGAGAAACACCAAATATTATATATGTTCCGTTAGTCACACAAGTAAGGGAGTATTCTGGGCGAGCTCTTTTAACCATTAACGATATCATTATCACTTTATATCAAGTGAAATGGAGTTCAAGTGTTAGCTCATTGTCGATATACATTAAGTTAACACGTTGAACGCCACGAATTTAACGCGATGATTATCGTATTATTCGATTCGAGTGACATATCATGTATAAATATATTTTTCTACGTATTAAAACGAACATTACTGGAGCTTAAAATCAACAATTAGTTAATAATGAACAATTGATACACTTTGACATTGAGCGACACTTTTAATTGTTTACATTTTTATCGGTTACGGGTTAACACTTGGCATCGATTTCAATTGATGTTAAGTGACAATGAGGCCGTAGATAGTGAAGCGTGTACGCCCTGAATACATCTGGTAGTCATATGAATGACTGTCGGAACACAGCAATGCTGTTATGGCAGCAGAATGTTATTGAGAGTGATAGCTAACCAGGCGGGTTGGAAAAACCCTTCCGACATCCAGACCACTACGGGCGGGTCGACCACTCCGCCAATGAGACAGCCATGATTGGAAAATCACCGATGGCCGGCGACTCCCGTGACGTTCGACGTGTCGATTGTGATCCCATGGGCGGCGCTTTAGGGTTACAAAGTCGATGCCGTAATTGGACATATAAAGTGAGGTCAAATACCCACACAGCGATCACACGAACAAGGGCGACCCATATCGCGCGTTGTGATAAATCAACAACGGAACGTGTGATAGTCTAATTCAGGTCAATAAATATAACTATTTATAATAAATTATTTAATTGAGGTCGTCATATTGAATCATATCGCCCTAATGTAATATAGGTTGGAATCATGACTGCGTCGATAAGAATTCGTTACGCTACTTTAATGGGAAATGTAAAAGTAATTCATGTACACCAAAAACGTTCATATAAACAATGGAATAGTGAACAGAATCGCTCATCATTACGAAATGTCGTGACTAAATAAAACTGTGTAAACGATTTCATATGAAACATTTCAAAGAGTACACGGTGTAATCGATATGTAAATTTTTATTTATGGCTACGTAATTATTATTACCACAGAATAGATAAATAAAAACTGAAAGTATGAACAGTCATTATTAATCAAAAAATCAGTTACTAGTTTTCCACCCATCCTAGAGGTATGAATTTTCTTAATATTTAAATAGACTAACAAAGTCATAAACTGTTTCCAAAAAAAAAATAATAATTAAAATCGCAGAGTTTATGTGAAATTGTTAGACAGAAAATACCATACGAATCAAATGTTAGAAAATTATGTATTACATGTTCTAAGTAATCTCCGAAAAAACTAACTCGATTTTAACGCCATGTAGCAGAAAGATAAGACATATAAGGACCACAACAAGACCTTTCTTTAGAAAACTATTGAGTGTTCTATGCTAAACACTCAAAAAACTGTGAGCAAACTTCGATTCATTATCAGTTATTAACATCTGTTAAAATGTAGATCAAAATCAATTCAGGAATGGATCCCGTAGACACACAAACAGACAAATTCATACACAAAAAGACAGGTATACGCGTTAAATTTAACACCTCTCTTTCTAATGTCGGATGTTAAAAATTATAGGTTAATCATTGTGCATGATTAACTAGGTAAGCCTTAGATGATATCGGGCAGTAGCGGGTCACGAAGTTAGTAGCCGAGTCGCCGCTTACCCGCGCTTTTAAGTTCAAAGTTATCTTTACCCTGACCCGCTATTAACGAACACACCTGCTAACAGAGCCTTTAACGTAATCGCAAATTGTAGTGGAATTATTAAATTATTGCAACGGTTTCGAAATAAACGAGACTACTTTATCGGAGATTTGAAATGAAAAAAAAAATCTAAGTTAAAACTAAAATCTAAGATAAAAAGCTCCGTATACCAATATGCGTTTGACATTCTGAATTTTTTATACCGCCACTGGCAACATTGCTTTATGCATTTTATTGTGAAACAGGAAAAATAAGAAGACAATAATGCACTAAATTACTACAGACTCGAAAAGAAAACTATAAAAATATGTCGGTAAATCTAGTGTTAAAGAATGTATATCACACCCAGAAGTTATTATGTATCATGAGAACTATAGAAAATATTGCAGAGCAAAATGATTCACTCACGTTACGTATTATGGAATTTTTTCGTTAGTGTTTTTTATGAGTAATGTGTTAACACTTGACCTTAAGTGTCTCATGATATTAAGTAATAAAGACACCCTAGATGGTTAAGCGTGCTTCCGCCTGTAAAGTCACTCCCACATGTACGGCTGTTAGATCGGTTGGCTTAGCTAGAAAGACCGGTTCGTAAATATGCTACAATCGTCTAAGCTTCACTACACGTGTGGCCCTAGAATCGAACCCTGGACGCCGGTAGAAGCAAACGGTAGTCATTAGAGACAGTCGAAACGTGTTGCTTAAAACTTTACGATAAGCGAGCGAACCACTACATAACACCAATTATTTCCATCTAAATCCATCATTAAAACGATTCAAATGCATTTATCGTTTGTTAATAATAACGATTCTCGCTGTCGCTTTATAGCTGCGCGAACAATAACACCGCCGATCTCTTCCCTAGATATCGTGTTCGTAACAAGAAATAACATCTCGGCAGCACGACGCACTAAAATAGCCGCGCCCGCAGCCAGCTCGTGGGGGCACACCGACGGCGCAAGGACGTAAAGCTGTTCACTCGTTAAGTTAGGTCGCGTCTGTCGCCGGCAACCTATTAATGTCACTCGACATTCGTAAATATTTACAAAGAAAAATCATTACATGTGAAAATATGTAAACGGCTATTGTTTCGTTGTTATATTATGTAAACATTGATTAGCAGATAGTTTTCCTTTATAAATAAATATTTATTTATGGAGTGCGTAAATATAAATTAGTTTGGTGCTAGTATTCGACGAAAACAGAACGGTTATCGGATAATATATGGTATTTACATATCGTAAAGAATCTCTTATAAAATTCGTATTACGCAGCGTCAAAGCATTATTTATATTTCGATTTTAGAATCTATTCGTACCACGAGCAAATTGATTACTATCTCAGATAGAACACTAAATAAAGTGAATATTAAATAACGCTCCGCGTGCATTATTTAAATAAAAAAAAAAAAGTTTATTGAAGATCGGATACAATGAAATACACTAATAGCTTTGGGGAAGACACCGGAAAAGAAATTCCCCATCAACACTCTGTCTCTAAGTAAATATAAACAAATAATATGAACCATGCTGAATAAACTGGAATTTTGATTATTGTCTATGGTCTATGAAAATTAATTAAGGAACAGGTTGTTGCAAAACAATTTGTTGAAAACTTACAAGATCATTTATAACATTTTTATTTATTTAATTTAATTAAATATAATTTACAAAATTGAAAAAATTATAAAACTAAGTGTAATTTTGAATTGACTTTTTTATACTACTAAAGACGCACACAAGTTTACGGCACGTCTGATTGTGAGGGGGTATCATAGTAACCTGATAACGTAATTTTTTTTTTCATTCCATAGGCTAATGTCCATTGGGAGAAAATTCACTTTTATTTTAAATTTTGTCTTCTTTCATCGGCAATGGGCTAACGCTTGAAATTTCAACTGATATTGAATAACATACGGGCCGTAGGTGGTAAAGTGTGTTCGCCCAGAATACTTCTAACTCTCGCATGTATGACTGTCGGAACACAGCTTTGCTGTTACGTCAACAGATTAACATTAAGGGTTGGTATACAAACGCCCTACGGCGGCAGATACTGTAATCGCAGGATTAGAGTAACCTCACACAAAATCTTAATCGCTTTAAAACCAAAGCTTTCGTATGTGTCGCAACAAAAAAAAAAGATCGTCAGTATATTGTGAAATATATACGCAGCGTAAATATACCTGCATCTGTCGTGAATATAGCAACCCTCAAGTAAGCAACACAAATGCTAAAGTTATAACCCACACACACACACACACAATTTCAGTTTCTTTTTTTTAACTAATATCTGCCATCACAATAACGTTTCTTTACCCTCTTGACGCCCTTGGCCTTTGTTAACGTTTAATTTTTACATTTACAACTAACTGACATTATTAAATATTTCTTCCCTGTTTTATTTCTCATATTTTTGTATTAAAAAAATTGTTCCTTATCAAATAATTTAAAAGAAAAAATACGCGTAACATATAATTAGAAATGCGTAATCGGAAAGGATATTAAATTTTTAATGCTTTTATTAATATAAAAAAAAATATTTAATTAAAGAATGCACAGATAAAATAATTAAGCTAACTCCCATCCGTTCCCTGCATTCTTAATTCAAAATCCTTATATGATAATAACATTTAATACAACAGCCGTATATACCTCGACGAGTTATAACGAAGCGCGTTCATTATTTTTAGATCGGAGCTAGTGGAACGGGTCTATGCAACGGCGGGAAACGAATGAATCGCCGGCGGCCCCCGCCGGCCCCCGCCGGCAGTGGGGCGCGCCGTCGCGGGACGGCAATAGACGTCGACCAGACACAACAAACTGCAGCGCGTTCGTTAAATGCGTTTTTTGTACCGGCTAGAACCAGTCGCGCGACCCACGGTGCGATCGTATGTAAAGTTCGTGATATGTGAACGACAACTTGAGTAGCGTCGCTCCAATCGTTTCCACATCGATTGCACACCGTGTGTGCAATGATAATTAAGAGTAATTATCAATGTTATTCCCGAAAGTTTGTGGAGTTAATAAGATATTTAATTAATAATGAGCAAACTAAAAGAAAAAAAAGTCACTCTCGATGACCGTTTAAATCAATTTATGGTCTCGAGGAGATTAAACATGTTTCTCATCAAATTAAGTACCACAAAATTAAAAACATCTCTTAAAAGTAAAACTATAGAGAAGGTAAAAGATCACCATGTTGTCGGTAAGGACATAATTATGGACCGAATCATCTTTAACGAAATCTAGAAAAGTCCGTTTAACGACTCCGAGCTACGATACCGCAAAGGACCAAACAATGTATAAAATCGAGTTAAAATCGTACAATTGTTTTGAACTATATACGCGTTTATCTCACTGGCCACTCAATGCAACGGTCGGGACAAACATAATTAATTAAACTCGCACAAACATCGTTAAGATAACACTTGACGTATTTATTCGACGGTACTCTCTGGAAGATTCACCGCTCGCACATTTGTATAGCATGAAAATTGGATAGCCGGAATAGGCAATTGGGCCTTATTAGTCCACACGCTACGTTAAGGAGTAACGTGCCGCGTCGCTCGTGGCGTTATCTCGAAGGAGAACCGCACCAACACATCGCCCTTTACGTCATCGTTAATACTAAATTTTATAGTTTACAGCGCACACAGTTAAGACAATATTAGAATCTATTTAAGCTCTCCCTTGCGTTCATCTCGTCTGAAATCTGCCGTACACTGGCAGATGTAAGTTTGACATTTAGGTAGAGTTAAATACGACTGTGTCACTAATCTATTTGAAAATATTTATACCTTTTTACTAGCTATGTGTTAGCAATTGACCAAAACCTCACATGATGGTAAGCTACAATGAGGCCATAGATGGTGAAGAGTGGTCGCTCAAAATACTCTGACTATTCACATGGCTGCCGGAACATAGTAATGCTGTTATGTAGTCAGATTGACTTTGTGGTAAATATATCCTAAAAAATCTATCACCTACCTAACTTCACTACTTGTCACCCCGGGAATAAACTTAGATATTAAACACGGACGTTACAAAGGTAACTCGTGAATTTGTAACGCGCCCATCAGAAAAGTTCAAATCGACAAAATCTTCAAAAACGGAAAGAGTAATCGAACTTTGTTTTATCGTAACAAACATCTCAATCACATTTCAAATTAAAGAAAATAAATCAAAATTTATTTTTAATCTTACAGACAAACAGCAAGAAGGCTTATAAAACTTGTAATACCTAACTATGCAGCCGAGATTAGAAACGCATTACCTATTGTTTGAAGTGTACTACTTGTGTTTGTTTACGGGTATAGATTTAATTACATAATATAATAGAGCAGTAAACATAGCGAATTGTAGGCGTTCCGTGGGCGGTGTACAAGCGATTTATGAACATAATATTGTACAACAATTCTTCCGTGCAATCCCGACGGAATTTATTGCTACGAGAGATTTATATTACAATACGCACGGTCTGCACTTTATCATTTGAGTTAAATTAAATTTTAAAGACAAACTCACCCATGTACAGTGGCGACTGTCGGCTCCCGACGTTGTCGTCGACGTAAGGTATGCCCAAGGTGGCGATACCGGTTTGCCCCACGCCGACCACCAGCAGGCAGACGAACAGCCAGGGTATAACCACCGCGGTGATGGAGGATCTAGTTTCGGTGCTCTTCACTTGAGCGTCGTCGCATTTGATGAGGGACGAGTTCTTGTCGGACGCGCAGACGGGGCCCGCGCCGGCCGTGTGCGAGTCGAGGTGCACCTCGAGCAGCTCGGTGCCGTACGACATGTGCGGCATCATGCAGCCGACCACGCCCACCGCCAGCACGAGCATCATGCACGCGATCCAGCGCGGCCTGTGCCCGCGCCCCGCCAGGTATGTGAGGAAGAGCGCCGTGCATATCTGGCCGATCTCCGTGGCCGCTAGCAGCGTGCCCGTAGTCTTCGATTCCACCTTGAACAGCTTTTCGATCGTGGTCGTCACGCTCACGAAATACGTGAGGAACATGCCCTGCAGCACCCAGCCGGAGAGGAACACCAGCATGAAGACCCGCGTCGAGTGGAACGCCGTGCGCGGCTCCGGCTCCTGCGGGGCGGGCAGTTTGCAGATGAGCGAGCCGTTGTTGTTGCCGGTCGCCAGCCGCTCCTGCTCCTCCGGCGTCGCCTCGACCCCCTTCATGGCGCCTTCCGCGGCGGCCGGGCCCGTGGGGCCCGCCTGCCCGTCCGCTGAGACTGCCGCAGCGACCGCCGCCCTGCGAAGTTAAACGCATTATTAATACGCAATCGTGCAACGTGTCACAATTGTCCACATCGAAGACACTCACGACATCGCTTCTGAACGCTAGCGAAACGTAGACCGCGACCCCCAATGAACGAACGCCAACTGAGCGGAAACAGCGAGCACGACCGTTTCCCGATAACGGTCCCGGCGCAGGCCACAGGCGTTCGGCAGTCGCGGCGACTCGTGGACTTATCGGTCGGCGGCGAGGCTCGCGCTATGCGGCCGTGCGAGGCGAGCGCGAGTCGGCCCTGCGGGGGTTGGTGAGGCTGCGTGCGCGCAGGCAGCCCGGCGGAGTGAGACTGCATCGTGCAATTACCGGCGCGGCGCAGTGCACCCGCCCCTCGGCGTCTCCCGACGTGGTTTTTATTGGCCGCCTATCCGTTTTTTGTGCGGCACGCATTTACACACGACGAAAGCGGCCCGCGCGCCGCCCTCCTCGGAAGATGCCCTCTCGCCGCGGCGTCACGGAATGTCTTTGTTTCGCTGGCGACGCTTTTAAAGCTGCAGTCTGCGTTAAACGCAATACGAATGCACCCGTACGCACGCCGGCTGAGCAACGCGCCGATAAAACCGAAAGTTGTACGTAACGTAAATGCGTCGGCAGCTTGAACGCGACTCGTGAACTTGTTAATGCGATATATAACAATTCTCTATATTAAAGGTTAGAAATAACGATGAAAATAGAACAGAAATTATACAATCATCGGCTTTTCTTGTTTCCCTACTCTAATAATTGGCATTTATTTAAAACTTTAATAAGACAAAATTCGACTATTATGCACATCGCTAAAAACGATAAAATCATAGTCAAAATCGGAAAACTGAGCAAAAAAAAATTATGTATGATCCGATGAAATTAAAAAAAAAAACAGAACCCGTCAAACGGAGAACTTCGCTATTGTCGCCCGTCAAATATCACCTCGGCCGATACGAATACGGTGAGCGTGAGGCGCTCGCCGAGGGCTCGCAGTAAAATCGGACGCGGAATGTTAATGAGCGCGACACGTACGGGTTAACTGGACTTGCGAAACTGACCAACCTGGGGCCGATGACCAGACCTGCGCACGTCACCGGTTCGAACACGACACCACCCAAGCAGGTGACAGAGGCGATTGTGTGATCTATATTTTTTTTTATCGGTTATCGGTTAACACGAGGTCGATTTCACCTGATGAGGAGTGACAATCAGGCCGTAGACGATGAAGCGTGTTCGCCTAAAATACATCTGGCTCTCGATTGTATGACTGTCGGGGCATAGCGATGCTGTTACTGAGGGTGGTAGCTAGCCAGGTGGGTTTGAAAAATCCTACAACCGTACAGACTCCACTATTCCTTTGGCCAGGGAATCGTAACCGGTACCTCCCCCTTACAAGGCAAGCCGCTAAACCACTGCGCCAAGGAAGCAATCAAATGTAAGAGACCGAAGATTATGATCACCCAGAATACGCTTACTCACATGACTGCAGGAACATATGATCGAAGTTTTTATTCTTCACCGGCAATTGACTCAAAACTTGATTAAAGATGAGGCCGTAGATGGAGAAGCGTGTTCTAACAGAATATAATTCTCCCGTGTGTTAATTAAATGAGGAAATCGGAGCTATTATGACAGCAGATTGACATTAAGGATTGTAGCTAGCCACGCCGATTTAATAAACCCCAAACTACCATCGAAACTGCGTCACTCGCGCCCCGGCATCGAACGGGGAATCACCGTGATGCTATACGAGAGGGAAAGCGCTGCGACACAGAGAGACTTGGATTGACATTCTACACCGTTACCCCTTGCGAGTTGCAACACCCAATCAGACAATAACGTTTGCCAACACATTGAGGACCGCAAATTTTTGGGAAGACTTAATATACGTTCTTAAATCACCATAACTTTATTTACGACGCTAGTTTTGTAAAACGTATATTTAGAAAAAAAATGTTTTTTTCTTTTGTTTTATACACAATAAGATTTTTACAAAAAAAAAATTGAATTTGTGAGAAGTTTTTTTTGGTTTTTTTTTTTGGACGTATCGAACACGGGAAGCGAAACTCGAGAAAACTCTTGAGCGGTCCCTTAACGTGTTAACGCTAAAAGTGCGCCCGAATATTGTTAATTTCGTTCATTATTCACGTTCACCGATAACTGAAGCGTGTTGAAGGCTGCGTCCTATGTTATCGACACGTACACGCGACGGTAACGCCGCGCGGCAAATTATTGTGCCGTTCACGAGACGGGCTACTGGCCGATCGAGCTTAGAGCAGATCGAGCCGCACAACGCCGGCTGTCCTCGACGCGTTACCCGACGCACCGAAGACCTGCTGCTGCTGCTGCTGCTGCTGGATTCGGTGAAGTTTGCGCTGTTAGTCTTATTGACGACTATTACAGCTTCATCGAAACTGGCTCCCGAATCCGGTGATCCGCGAGCTATCGCACCGAAGAGCGCACCGGTCGCCGTGGACCGATACATGAACTTCCGTTAAAATCATGAACTAACGAAATCAGCGGGTCAGAATAGTCGTGCGTGTGGTCATTGAACATTTTGCGGCACTTTCGTATTTGCGATTGAACATTTAATTTGGGCGGCGTCGTCTATGTCTTGATAATTAATGTAAACAATGTAATACTGAATTAGCCGTAATACATCGTTTTTGTTGGCGTATTCATTTTTTCATTAAATATTATATATAAATCCCCCTAAATGAGTGTTTCTCATGGTGGGGCGTAGGCCCCACGAGGAGGCAATTTTTTCATTTATGGGGGGCAATGAGCAACCTTTTAAAAAAATTAGCTTATATCCTTCATTGTTTTTATTGCCTATTATTTATTATTATTTTGGTGGCTATTGGATAAAACTTGTACAAGTCGACGGGGACACAGAAATTTTTTTCACTCAAAAGTGGGACAATGAATCAAATAAGTTGGGAAACACTGCCCTAAAGTATTTGTTCAATAAAATTTGAACCCTCTCTTTCCCCGTCCCCTTAGGGGTGGAATTACGAAAAATTATTTCTTACATTACATCACAAAGAACACCCCATCCAATTTCCACGTTTGTAGGACAACCGGTTTAGGCTGTGCGTTGATATATATTTAAATTAATCAAGCATTACTTCAAATGTTACGTGTATAGATGTAATTAATAAAAAAAAAAGTAGATAGCCACTATACTTGTCGTGAATCAATCTGCACGTGCATTCGTCTTGACTATTTAAACGTGTTAACTAACAGTCTTCTTAGCAGCAGTGACAATTTGTTTGCTGTGAAATCTGTTTGACGCACTGCCAAAAACAAAACAAAAAACAAACAAAACGGAACTTTCGCAGGCGGCGAATAAATATTTATGAAATAGAAAACTTTCTTCTGAAAGTTATTAATAATTTATGAATACGGAAAAAAAACGTGTACTTTCTCCCTTTTGATTGATAAAATATTTATTTTAATATTAGTATACTTAAGGTATTTTTACTCCGCTAATGAACGAGAAATGTGTAGGGTTTGTAAAATGTAGAGACGCTTAACTAAAGGGTTGGATGTAAAAACTATGGACTTAATTTCTGTGTATGTTGTTCTTTTAATGTAATCAATAAATAAATAATTAAAATACAAAATTATGAAACAATACCCAACGAAATTAGAAAATGGTGAATTATGTGCAAACATGTGTTATTTCTTTGAATTACGGTTTAAAGAAACTTTTGACGTAGGCCTCTTTTATGCAGAAAAAACTAAGATCAAAATTGATTTAGAAATTAGGATGTTATGATGACATAGAGGTACACACGTGTTTAGATTATAACACTCTCTTTTACCCCTTTACGGACGACGAATTTTGTGTTGAGTGATGTGTATAATACTATAAGATAACTTTACTTATAAATGATTCTGTTAAATCATTACATTTCGAGATTTTATCTATATGTGTATCTTTAAACTACGTATATTCTTACAAAAGTTACGCCTCTCGTTCGTCACTTATTCTGTCGGGCGTAACATCGTGACCAAGAGTCGCCTCTCGTTCAATAAGAGATAAATTGAGAGTTAAAAGTTACATAACGTACAGCGGGATCCCTTTCAAATACGTTTGAACGGCGTCTGGCGAGTGCGGGGCAATCCAATTGGCGTCAATGTGTCACGGAACTCCTCTCAGCGCGAAGACCGATGAAGAAGCGTCGCGAGCACAATGAACGTGGAACATACTCTAGCTCAGTGCGTGACCACACTCGTACCACGTAGAGCATTTATGCGACGAATTGATTCTTACGATCTAATACCATCATCGTCGACATGAATGTTTTTACCACACACAACTTCAGTGTGAAATCAGTTGTCGCCGGCAGTATTTACGGAACGATGCCAGTTGGCGACCTTTAACAGCTCAGCTTCGATAAAGGTCGGCAACGCAGCTGCGACTGTCCGAATATTGAGACTGTCTATTTCGGCGGTGATTACTATTAGGTGAAAAACTATATCATTCGGTAACTCAACCAACATATATACATAATATATATATTAAGATAACAGGCATTCATGATCTCGCCCTTTATATTCATCGTTATCAAATCAATTTTCTGCTTCATATCTAATAAAACTAACAGCTAAGGTACAGTCTACCGGGCACAATGTTTACGTTCCGATTACGCGGGGGGTGTGCGTCCATAAGAATAGTGAACAGGCTTAATTTACATAGGCATAAAGCACAAAAAAAACTTCATACGCGCGATGGGGAAACTAAACAGTTGCCGACGCAACGATATGCGCGACTGTACCGACGTCGACCCGCATCGCGAGAGAAAAAAAAAACTTGGTTCAAACAGTTTTAAAAAAAAGTCACACTGAAGCCGAGTCGGACACGGTATATTCGTATTCATATGACGGAAGGGACGAGAGGACGCGTTTGAATGATACGAAATACATCGGACGCGACGTGCGATGCGGCGCGGGAGGCAGAGGGCGAAGAAGGGGGGAGGGGGTTTAAAATTTTTATTGTAGCTGATGTAAAATAATTAATTGTAAATCATTTAAGATGGATTGTATTTTGTTTGTTTTTTTTTTGTTTTTGAACAGATAAACGTTATAAAATTCGGTGCCTGATATACATGCTTATATAATTTAAGAAGGGATTTTACAAATGGTTGCACGAAAATAATTTTTATAATACAAACGAGCTCATTAGCCGATTGGATTTTTATTTTGTCATTAATTTTTAACATTAATTTATTTTTGCATGCCACGCAGGAGTATGTACCTAACCTACAAGCGACACATGAGCTCAATTTTTCTCATGTATGTTTTAACCATATTTTATGCAATAAAATATTATTATTATATTATTATAATGCTCGTAAGCTCCGGGTGTGTTCCGTGACGATAATAAAAACAAATAAAAAGAACTAACCGTGCGGAGGGCGAACACGGTTAATCAGAAATTGTTAAAAAAAAAAACATCACACACAACAACGGGCGAAACGTCGACTTAAGATCGAGTCGTTTAAAAAGAAATGACGAACCATCAGCAGTACTATCGAGGGGGTTGAAAAAAGAACGTATAAGTTGAATTGATTAAAAGAGAAAAAGAATAAAAATTAATTTGCTTGAAATCCTTAACTTCCCATTTTTATCAGCCATAGTGTTGAATTGATTTTTATTACTAAAGTTTTACCGGAATCAATTTCCAGTTATACCCTTTCCAAGAGCGTCGCGACGCTCCGTAAACAATGGGTGGTTATAAGTACAAGGGGGAGCAAATTGAACGCAGTCCTCGGTTACATTCCTAGTCGCGGTTTGGGTCCACGGCCGACTTCGACAGTCACGTAGCTCGCCAGACAGGTTAAGCCACCTTCTCTGACCAGTGCTTTAGTGGGTGAACTCACGGATCACCCGATTCGTGATTCGCCAGTTCGGATGAAGCTGTAATAGTCGTCAAAAGGACTAACAGCGCAAACTTCACCGTACCCAGCAGCAGCGGCGGTTATTTTAGTTCTGATATTTAACTGAAGTGACAGAAACGATATGCTTCACATATATATTCATATATACAATTTCTTTTTTGCACGTAAAAATGTATGAAAAATGGAAAATCCGACATTTCACGAATCGTGGTCGCACTACGTTAATATATTCCGCCCAACAGCTCACAACTGAGACGGGACACAAAAAAAAATTATGTACATATGTTAGTGAGAACGTTTCAAATGAAACAACCATTCGAATAACAAAACCGAACAGATGCAGTGGATATAAAATCTACATGTTAAAATATATTCCGTGATTTTTGTTAAACTGTCAATTTTATATACGTTAGAAGCGAACACAAAACTAATCATAAATTTTGAAAACGGCTGCCTACGCGCGTCTGACACGCTTACACTAGTGCCGTACACACACTATATCGACATTTATCACACAAAAGTGAGAGATAGATATCGCTATAGTAATAATTAAGTAAACAGCGCGTCTCTACGGAAATATTCGTGTCATAAAAATATTCAACTATCTTCGTGATAATAACATCTCAAGGCTAATCTCAAAATAACTACATTCACACGACGAAAACATACAGTACCGAAATAACGCGTAAGTAAATGCACACATTCATTTATTATATGAACTATATTTTATACATGGTTTATAAAATAAATATAATAAAGAATGAATTATATATGAGTGAGTTCATGTAATAGTTTATATTATATGAAATTACTACTATACTGAATCAACATAACTGATAACCGGCTAATAATAACTATAACAAAAATAACTCCTATCATAAATTGCTTCTTTATATTGATTTTACGAATTAAAACAATATTAACTGTATATATAAAAGAGGTCGCTCAAAATTTATGTGAAACATGCAATCTTAATCAACCTATCCGTTTAGTTATATAAAATATTATTTTTGAAAACTATAAAAAATTATTAAAAAGAGACGAATAAACAAAAGGTAATTTTAGATGCACTATCTGTTGTACAATCTAGAAAGTAAACGTATCCCGTATAGTTATTTTACTTTCGCGGAACATTGTAAAGTAGAATGTGTTTAAAGTAATCGGCGTAAGAGCATAAGATACAATTAAGAAAGTACAATTCAATTCAAACCTGAAAGAAATTATACTTTCAAATCTCTGAATATAAATCATCTGTATATTAAAATCATTGATATGAGTTTACGTTATTGAGATATTATCACTACCTCCGTACGAAAGCGGTTTATCGGTTGCTTTGTAACACTGAAGTCCTCTATTCGATTCCCGGACTACATGCGTGGAGTGTAAATAGTGTTAAGGTATATACTAACCCGCGTTGCTATCACCCTCCACATTAACACGGCGGTATAACACCGTTGCTGTGTTCCGGAAGTCATACATGTAAGAGCCAGAGTATTCTGAGCGAGCCCGCTTCACCAACTACAACCTCACAGTCACTTAACATCATGTTAAAATTGACGTCAAATATTAAGCACATTGTTAATAAAAATAAATATTTTCTGTTTTAGATTCAGAAACGTAATAAACCATATTGTTTTCTGTTTAACACTTTGCGCATCGCACACTACGGCGAACTGTTCGGTTTCAACTTTCAATCGTACACAAACTCCCGGCCGAGTTAGTCAACAATGACAGAATACGAGAAAAGCATTACTGACAGTCGAAATGGGAAATCTCCCGTATTGGTCGGGCACTGACTTGCTTCAAAATGAGGAGATCTCCCCTAAACGGTCGGCAAAGTGTTAACATCATGTGCAATTGACGTCAGATGTTAACCACGTAGTTAATAAAAAATATATATATTTTCTGATTTAGATTCAGAAACATGACAAACCAAATTGTTTTCTGTTCAACATATTATCGATACGCAGGAAAATCAAATGCGAAGCATATCCCAACACTATTGAAAACGTCTATGTTTGTATAAGTGAGAGGACACTATGCGCGGTCAAGGTGAGTGAGCAGGTACACCGCGTCGCCGATGACACCGCGCCCTCGAGATAATTGCTATATTATACAATATTACAAAATTGTTCCAATTTACTATAAACAGCAGATTTGTGTATATGCCTTTTATATATTATAATTATGATTTCGTGGTGTTGTAATAAATTTATTATAGTGCCATCTGTTGGCACAATTATTAACTAATCTATACAATTTTATCATTGAAGTACAAATTATACAACTGTTACTAACAGAAACTGACTCATTCGTTCTCACAAAGAGGACTCTCGAACCCAGAATTTATAGGTATATTTGAAAATAAATATATAGTATCGGACCAATTTATGAAATATTAACGGATCACGTCAGACGTCCTTTTAGTGTATAATTATTTTCCTATACTTTCACTACTTTTTTTTTTTATTTACAATGAAGCCGATGACGGTGGAGCGTCTTCGCCTAGAATACCGCTGCCTGCTGCTGCTGCTGGGTTCGGGGAGGTTGGCGCTGTTAGTCTTATTGACGACTATTACAGCATCATATGAACTGGCTCACGGAACCGGTGATCCGTGAGCTCACGCCCAGAATACAATTGACTCTCGCGTGTATAACTACCAAAACACAGCAATGCGTTTGTGAGGGCAGATTGACATTGAAGGTGATAGCTAACGAGGCGAATTCGAAAAATCCTACCACCATCCAGACTCCACTAGTCCAGTGGCCCGAGAATTGAGCTCGGGACCACCGCGTTACAATGCAAGCGGGTAAAACATTGCGCCACGGAGGCAGTCAAAAAACACGTCAAAAAACTTCAATCCAATTATTTTTTTTTTTAATTTAATTAAATCAATTTAAAGGCGATTGTTTTAACATATCACACCAGTACTAACAAATGTTAACTGTACGCCGAAACCAACATTGCGTTGTAAGCTTTAGTATTACCTTATTGTTTATAAACACAATATATGTCGTATATATTATTTATTTACGACAATATGTCGCAAAATATTAAGAGCTGGTATAATAGTTTCATGAATTGAAAGTTCGCACAACTAGACTAGGCAATTTAATTAAAGATTTAACAGAAAAGAAAAAAAACAGCGGCACTACAAAGGAACAATTCGTCGTATTGCTATTAGGAAATAATGACGTTTTAAAAACAAAACGTGTATTAATAACAAAAGATTGATTTCTTGAAATGTTAAGCGATCAATCGCTTAATGTCGACATCATTAAATCAACCATTGTCTTTACGAAATAACATGCAATAAAGTACAATCATATTCCGACTTCGTTACAAAAAAATCCCAATGCCCGATGTAGTCGGTCAAAAGTCATTTATTAACTGCGAAACAAAAAGTTGCAGAGTAAGACGAAATCTTTAATGAATTTTGATTTAATCAATTTTTATTATCGAGAATTTCTTTGTATTATAATCGATAGAGTAGACAACATTTACAAAAAAAAATAATAAAAGGAGAAATAACTCGATTAGGACATGGCAGAGTAAAATATAAAATGAAGTTACAAAATTAATTAAGAATATAACAACCATTCTTTGCTGTTAAAAAAAAAACTATAGAAACAACTCTTCGACCACTTTTGATCGTTTGAAATAAAATAGTAATGTAAAATCGTGATCATTTCAATTCGCTGAACAATAAACTTTTACTGATACACTTGTTCATTGGTCTAGCTGACAGGCGGTAGTCCCAAGATGCGCTTGCTTCGCTTTATTTAAGTTTTTCTATCAGGCAAAACGTCATATTAAAACGTTGCATAAAATTTTACTACGATCAAAGTCTTTAATCATATCTCAAAAGTTATGTAGATGTTAAAAAAAAAACTTGTAATAATACAAAAAGAAATACAATTTAAAATACGCCGTTGATAAACAATAGTCCACGTTCCTAGCTAACGGGGACCTGCGTGATTATCGGTGAATTTGCAAATCAAATCACGTTTAATACGTGTATAAATTATAAACAGCAGTCGAATGTCACCGATATTAGTGATTTATCTAAATTGATAAATATAAGAGTAATTGCTCAACTAAACCTATAAGTGTCCTAATTTGGAACACTACGTGAACGAGACAACTCGTGAATATTGCGGGCGTTCGATCAAAACATCGATTATATAAATTCAGTATCGATGTTATCGATGCTGAATTTATATCAATAAAACATTAGTAACAAATAATGAAAGTTAACAATGACAATCCAGAACATTAAGTGGAAAATTTGCATTTGTTATATATACGGAGAATAAAGTACGCACGTGGACAAAAACAACTAACAAAATATACTGAAATTTAGTACCTGTTTTATTTAAACAAAGATAAAATACATTGCGAAACCCTTAAATTGAAATCGTAACCCGATAAGAAATAAAACTGCCTCGAGACTTAAGTATATATTTAACGAAAAAGAAAGCATCTTAACAAATCTTCCACGAAGGTTGCGTGTGTGTAAAGTAAAGTCTGTTTTAACATGTAGACACCCTGTGGAGACGCACCTCTGACAGGAGATACACAACGCTCGTCTTTGTAGGCACATAATAATTTAAGATATCTTGACCAACGCCAATATTCTCTGGCGCATACCCAAAAAGTCAAGGAAGCTTGTGGGGAATCCCAATGCGGAGTTGTTTAAATTTTAAATAGTTACTTTGCTTGTATTAAACTAACCAAATCGGATTCCTAAACTGTACGTCCTCTAACTGGGTCCTCGAACAGTGGAAACGTGTTACGTAACTCTGACATAACAGCGCCTTGACATTGTTGATCTCGTACATCTCGGCAGTATAGCGTCACTACGTATATAGGCCGAGTGTTGTACTAGTAAAGTTGAACTTAACTAACTTAATAAACTGCCTCATGCCGTTATGTTGGCGCAACAAAAATCAATATCAATCTAATGTATAGTGAACTGTAAATATATACAAATGAGGTAAGTAAATTCCACCGTATCATTACGCAATCAGCGTGTCGCTATGGAAAAGTACATAAATGGATTTCAGCGAGATCGTGTTCGGCAAGGTCGTCAGTAAATCAGCGCCACCATCGATTTGACACCGCTCACCTCCACTTTATTGGGCGAAGTGGAGCGTGTAAATGAAGAAGCGATACCCTGCGACCGTTTAACGGCTGCCAACGTTGATGAAACGTGTGTTACGTTTGAAGGTGATATTCATTATAATATTGAATAGATTAGACGTAAGGCGCGTTGTTGTCTGACATGATTTCGATAACTATATATACACAGTGTTTGTGCACGCTCTATAGGAACGTGTAAAATTTTCGATAGTCTCCTGACTGCACAGGGGTACATAGAAACCTATCGAAATTACTTAGGAATGATGACGTCGCGAAATGATAAAATAAACCTAAACTTTCTTTAATCAAATTCAAGTAAACGAAGTAAATTTACAACGTATTTAATTTCAATTATACATTATTAATAATTTATTAAAATTTAATTGACTCAAATACTTATTGGGTAGACTATGATACATACAGAACTGTTTACAACTAAACGCTATACGCTTCAAATATCTTTATAAAATGTGTTTTACTCGATTAAAACTTAAAAAGTACTAAAATGCCTGTAAACTTAATTCAAACTCTAAAAAATCTTTATTTCAAATTTGAGCACTGGCATCTGTAAAGCTTACATTTAGGTAGACGATGCACTGGCAATATAAAGCACTTACAAATAGATTCCTAGACCAATATCTCGAAAGCAAGGTATTTAGAAACAGACTCCGAAGGTCACAACCGGTAGGTACATATTGAACGATTTAACAAAATTATCCATTATAGTATTGGTAATGATTATTCATGAGAACTGAATACCGATAAATTTTGTATGGATCGATAAGAATCTAAAAGTTGATTATTGAATTATATAAAACATTAACTAATCAGCGAGAATTGAAACTGGCGCAATCGACTAAGGTCGAATACTTCCTTTAACTAGTCAAGTGTTTTTGACGACTGTATCCGTCATTGGCGAGATACTACGATCTATTAAAAAGGCTAATTTTGACGGTTTGGATACTATTATCAAGATATATAGATAATACTACGTTTATTGATACGTGAATTGTGCTAATGTTTGGTGGTAATTTTTTTTATATGTATAATTAAGAATATAGATTAAAAATATTGCAAATTATTATAATTTCAAATCTCTATGAATTAATTATATTGGGAACCCACTTTTATACAGATAGGCGTGATCGTATTGGCAGTTCTCGATACTAGTGGCCGTTATGTAATTAGAAATAATATAACTTACTAAATAACAAAGTGATGAAATATTGTTTTAATAAATTATTCTTCACTGTTTGACAAGAACATTTGTTCCAAAATATACATAATACATTACTAAGATTGCTATCAATATTGCCGCTTCAGATATCCACTTGTGTCAGGAATGGGTGATAGAAGCGGCGTAGCCTGGTTCCCCAACCCTACATTATTGTATTATATAACACTAAGGGGTTAAGTTGATAATATTAAGCGCTGTTACGTACTTACAAAGCTTGTGGACTAACACTTGACACATAGAATCTGGCCCACTAAAACAAGTGAAAGTGGCATCGTTGTGAGAAACTTGGGCCAAGAGGGCGGGTTTATAATAATAAATAATCGGAAACGATTAAAAAACATCCATACGGCAAGTCTAACCCGAATAGGAAAAACGTTTTTACTTTTACGGCGATGACGTCATTGGAAACTTTCTATTACGGTAATTATGAAGATATTTCGATTAGTTTGTTAAATATAGATGTTTTTGACGTCTACCTTTCTTATTTCTTAAGGCAGTACAATTTTTTTTTGATATCAGCGGTAGTTATCACTACCACACCATATCACAGCAAAAATAATAAAAGATATAAATAAATTGTTAGAATTCATATGTAAATTTAGAAATACATTAGTGTAAACGCACCTAAAATTTTATAGGTATAAGTATTAATATACTTATACCATATTTTATCACAATTTTAATTGTAATTAATTGAGTACAGATTCCAGGATCAGATTTTAGTCCACTTAAAATTTTTGCAAACCGTTTGAGTCGTATTTCAATGATCACCAATTACGAATGAAATATATCTACATAGCGACAAATATTTGAAGCAGTGCCCTATTATTAATAAATTAAGAATACCGATCCTTTCATTGTTCGAAATATAAATTTCTTATCGACTAATTTATGTTTAAAAGTTTCAAATAGCAATAACGTAAGCAACAAATATTTTATTTATGCACCTCTCTTTTTCATAACGGCCATTAAAAATTTGTAATGTGCTTGCTTACTTTTATTACCCGCGAAGACTACATGTAATCGCAAATTTAAAATAAGCTGTAATTAAGAGTTATGATTTTAAAAAATGTTCTTTTACTTTGCACTTTGTTTCTGATATTCACAGGACAAGTATTAATACTAGATATAATTTTAACATAATTATAGTGAAGCATGCGATTCAGTATCTGCGTGTTGAATTAATAGAAAAAAAAATAATTAAAAATGTTTTGTTGACGTCCACTTTTTCTAGGTCTTCTAGATTCCGAGTAGAGGGACAGACAAGTTTGCATCAATGATGTTGCATACAACACTTCCATCTGCTATTAAACGTTCCAATTTATTTATATATTCACGATCGTGAAACAATCGGTGGAAAAAGATAACAGAAACTTATTACTATGATATTAAAAAAATATATCATAATTTAATTTGACCTTCATCTCACTCCGTCGTCCGAAAGAACGAGAGAGGTTGATCGTAAGTATACCTGAATTGTTTGTTTTGTAATATTTATTCAAGACCGCAACAAGCCGAGACAAGCCGGTCCCGCACCGACTCTCCCACAGCTTCCGATGTATGGAGATGTAAAATAAAACAACGAGAAAGGGTCCCGACGCCAAAGTAATGGGCGACCAACACGAAGTTTTCCTTTTTACTTTACACCAGCACTGAGAGGATTATAGGTGGAAAAGAGTGTAATACATTTTTAATATTTCTACTAATCACCTCACTTGTATAGATGAGATAATTACAATTTGAATGGTCATTTTATAGTTAGATAACATTGGACACACATCGAATATTTTTTGTATATCTGCGGTTACGAAATGAAA
>DWQX01002321.1:0-22343 GCA_018245475.1 Pharmacophagus antenor | reverse complement strand
TATATATATATATAACAAATTTTATTCAGATCATTTTTATACTGCTTATAAACCTGTACCCTGCTACGTGTACCCTGAATGGTACATGCAAACATATTCATATAAAGTCCTAAAAACAGCCATTTTAAGACAAAATAAATCCTGTATATTTCACCAATGCCAATTTTATATTCCAATCTCTTATCAAAACATCATATAGCCTGTGCAAGAAACATGTCAGTATTAAATAACAATCATCAACTAGAGAGCCGTGCCTGCAGGGTAAGCCCGAGCTCTTAAAAAGCCATCTATATCAAAACTTTTAACAAATGAAATGATTTTTAATTTTTTTATCTTTATGGTTGTGTTAAGACAAGTGTTAATAGCAACTATGATTAAATAGTTAGTGCACCATATTGCTTATGTGGAGTATGCATGGTTTTCAGGCTTGCATAGTAATAACATTGCTGTGGTCGACCATCATTGTATCTCATAATATTACAGGAGAAATGAGATGCTCATGTTATGCAAGGTTTATTAATAAGAGAATAATATGCATAAATAATACATTTTTAATAACAAAAATTCTTTACATTTAAATTGATTAGTATATATACAAACAATCTTGTAATTTATAAAATATAGTAAATAGTGCTTCTGAAAGCTATTGAAGATTTGTGTTAACATCTTTTACTCATCGGGCACTTTTTTATAATTTTACAATTTTACATACCACTCAATTTATGCAATACTATATAGTTTTAATCAATCCACATAATTTTTAATTATAAAGAGATTATTATAATAATTACTGAGACCACAATCGTTCTTAACCAGGGTATGCAATGATAACTTTTTCTCATATGAGAAAGCGATAAAAAAACCAGGACATTCACTTTATAAACATTATATCTACCGACAACCATAAAGCACTAGTTACCGACACTGTGTCTTTCAAATAGAAACATAAGATTGCAAGTAGTTTATTACTACAGCTATTTAACTAAAATTTTATCTTTGAAGAACATAATAATAGCACTGCTGGTTGATGTTGGAATTTGTTTATATTATTATATCTACCAAGAAGCTCTAACACCAGTGAAACATAGTTTATATCATACATATAAAATTTTAAGCCTTTACAGATCTTCGTAATTTGGCGCATCAATACACTAAATTCGAATGGTGTTAGTTGCTGTTAGTATTACTGACAATTTTTACAGTTTCATCGGAAAAGAGGGCAGGTTCCGGATCCGCGAACTAATTAATTTATGAAAAGAAATCAAAAAACTAGCTGACTAGGTGAGGGATAGAGAGAATGTGAGGGAAACATGACAGAAGTAAAGCATATCACAACAAAACGGACAGTGAAGGTGAAACAATGCGAACGTCTGAGGTTGGCAAGGGCCCTACTTTTGACTACCTTTGCCTATGTCGGGGAGTGTAGGCGAAAATAATCGTTCAGAGAAAAGATATGCTACATGCGAGCCTATGTGGTGCTAATTAAAAGTCCTGACTGACTAAACCAATTACTTAAAAATGATATCTATAATATTAAATAAATTTTATCATATTCTTAAAACTTACTTCCACTAATTTTGAATCTCCATCAATATCTTCCACAAGGCCCATTATACCTTCCCAAATAGAGGTAGATGGTTCTACATCCCCTCCAGGTGTTATTGTTGTATTGAGGTCATATTGAACATCATCAGCATCCGTCTTACTTTCCGCAAAATATGCTGTCTCTGTGACTTGATCATCTGTGTTCTCATCAGGAACATGTGTAATATTTCCATAATCAGTTCCATCACGTAAGTATTCATCCTCTTGCATGTCTTCACTTGTGGACGATTCTATGTTTATAAATCTGTAAAAATGAAATGGACAATGTGTCATTAATATTTAATTGCTTTATAAAAAATTCGCAAAAGTTTTCCGGGTGACTAGTTTCAACAATTTAGATTATAATGTGGTTGTAATACAATCTACCGGTCCATATACTGCACTGAGTTTATCATTGTAATAGAAAAACCTTAGCAAATTAATCAAACATTACATGAATGACATGGAAGCTATAATCAATTTCAGAATTTACAAATAAGCTTAAAATAATGTTAGAAATATCATTAACATCATTAGTTTTTAACTTATAAAAAAGTTATAAAATTAAACCATGTAATCTTTTTTCATTTTATGTTTGAGCTTTGCAAAACTTTAATCATTGAACTAATCACAAGTAAATTGTAATGTAATGTATTTAATAGTTTAGTGCTATCTCAAAATTCATTATGTTACATTGGTTTAAGAGTTTAGATATTAAAAAAAAATTACTTAGTCTGCTCAACTGTTTGTTAAAAAGTTTACTTGCCATTCCCATCAAAAAACTATATTTGATATAAAGCAGTAGAAATTTTATAGAAAGAACTAAAGTTATTTAAAAATTGTAGTTTCTGCCAGCATTTTAATAAATTTAACTGTAGTAAAGTTTGTGTTAATAAAAGATCATGATGGTAGGCAATGCATTATACGAAGACTTTTCTCTAATGTTTGTGAAAAGTAAGGTACCAAGTCAGTTAAGGCATACCACTTTTCAACAAGTGAGCCTAACAGCCCTGGTAATTTGTTAATTAAAAATAAATAAATGCACAATAATAATGCATAAAATTATATAGGTACTATCTAGAAGTACACTAATTTTAATTAAATTAAACATTTCTATAAATCATAACCATAATTAACTTACCCTTCAGTAGCCAACATTCCCAACATGGAATTGAATTCCTCCTTGTCTTTTTTCAATTTCCTTTCTTTAGCATAACTCTGTTCTATACTATAATCCTGTGCTGCATTTCGCAATATTTCCACTCGTAAAATACCTTCACGTGGCCAAGAATCCTTCACATGATTCAAACAGGTTGTTGGTGTTCTAGAGAAAGCAATGTGTATATATGCAAGAACGAAGAAAGCAACAAGAGCTTTTAACAGTACTAAGAATTCAAAAAATCTTCTCACAGGTCTTGGAAATGTTCTTGCATATGCAACCGCAAACTTAAAGAATAAGGCATGAAACAGCCTTTCTCTTACATTCAAAAGCGGATTTTGATTGTTATTCCTGTTTCTATTCATCATTTGATTTATTAAAGGTCCTCCAGGTAAAATGTTATTCTCAGGATTAACTCCAGGTGGCAAATTATTCATTATGTTAGGACCACCAGCATTGCTCATTTTTGCAAGTCGTTTTTATTGTTACATTAATTTATTCACGTCCAAATCACCTACAAATAAATCTTAAGATATAGATCAACAAATATTTTTTTTACTTTAAGATCGAAGTCTAATTGTATACACATAAAAATAAACTATTCGATATTTTATTTCGTCCAAATCGATTGAAATTCAACATTGCCCCAAATTGTGCAAGGACGCAAGAACAAATCATTAACATTAGACTCTAGATTGTAATATGAAAGGTTTGTCAGGACAGATGATCATGAATTTGCCCATAAAAGTAAAAGTAATCAACAATCAAATACCTAAATGTCAATATCACTTAATCCAGCAAAATTATGTAAGACTTTTAACATTACTTCAGTAATGTAATTAACAATAAAAGGAGTGAGTTAATTGCTTTAAAATTAATTGCACATGATAAAATAAATATTAGTATGCCACTATTAACCAACACATGAATAAATTCTAGTACTGTCAAATTCTTAATATGTCATTGAATCTGATCTTGTGTTGTGTGTTCATTGTTGTTAGGTGTAAACGATGCGTTCGGTTTTAAAATTATTTCTTATCACTTTACAATAATAATAATAAGTAAATAATAGTAAATTGTAATTTACAATAATAATTATTAAAATAAGAAAAAATAAATTCTAAGTAAAAGAACGATAGTAACAACTATAAATGAATCCAGCTGCTCAGTTTGCGCATATAATGTTAATTTTTAGGGCTCATACTTATGAAATATATGTTGATTAGTTTTTCATAATTAATATTTGTTTCTTGGTAGATCGTTGTAATATTAAATGTAAAATTAAACATATTGATAAACTAATTTAAAAGTAAGTGGATATGTTCTTTATTAATGGGTTTATAAAAAGGTTTTGGATTAATTTTAATATTTAAATTTGTTTTAAGAAGAATGACAAAGATATTTGCGAGAATTTTTCTGCAGTGACTAGAGTGTTTTGAAATATTTTTATTAAATACTCTAAATAAATTTTGTTATAAGACGTATTTGATAATAAATTAAAATTTATTAATTACTCAATGACTACTATACAAATATTTTAATATAATTGTAGGTTTTTATGGTTGTATGATAAACACTGTAAAGCATAATTATCTTCTGTTGTATATTCTTCAATATAGCTTTCTTCACTACATAACCATATTTTACTAATTAAAACAAGGCTGTAAACTTTTGTGTATTCTTCGAATTTTAATAACATGCTAATAATCGTAATGAGTTTAAGCATGACACTTCACCGGAAACAAATAATATTACCTGTTAAAAATATTATCATTATCCATATTATAACATTTATACGTAGCTTCTTTAAGTTTGTTAATAGATGGCGTTTATAATAATTACAATGTTATGGGTAGGCTTATCATTGTCTTATATATCTTGCTCTTGCAATCGCTTTGCTGAATAAAAATTCTTCATTTTTAAAAAAGTACTTAATTAACATGGGGTCCAGGGAAAAGCACACATAAAAAATAAATAGTCTAAGCTGCAGTATTTTGTCCTTACTGTAGTGTCCTTGTGTATTTTTTTATTAATTTTAGGTGTTATGTATTATTGCATAAAATAATTAATTTATTTTGAACTCCTATTTCATGTATTTCGTTTCTAAACGATTGAACTGAGTTTGATCGTTTCATCTAAAATAATATTCAATTGACAGTGATTATATTATATAAGGTATTAGTGTATTTATAAGTTATTAATTAGTCAGTTTCCAGTAATCCAAAATATAATATTTCAAAAATATTTTATTTTTTATATTTCATTTGTTTTCATGCCATAATTATCATGAAATAATAATATTATTTGTATGACGTTATAATTTCTTTTTACATCATATCAGAATCCCGCTTTATCATTAGTGTAAAAATGTAACTGCTGTAGTAATGAAGACTATCGGAAATAATAAAATGAAATAAATAAAAATACTTTTATTGAACAAAAACGTAACAAACATAAAATAGCTGAGCCACTGACGGAAATGGACCACGCCTTTATGAAATACAACTTAGTCTTCCAAAAGAAAATCGTTTTTTTTTTGTCAACAAGGAGCTAAAATTTGACCTTAGTTTCGCACAACGTTATGTTAAAATGAAACTGAACATAATGAAGCGTAGTCCCCCTGTAAAATCTAGCTTTACATGTATGATTAGCGGAAAACACTTACAATGTCATTAAATTTGTATACAATTTTTTTATCGGAAGCAGAATATTCTATCACCGGTACCGAAACCTGTTTAGAAAAAATAACTATGTTAAGCTTGAATAGAACATCGCAAGCGCATGACGAACAAACCCCATGAAAATCGAACAAAGATGCGTCGCAGTGATACTGACTGACGTCTAAATTGTGAGCTCCACGTCACTAGACGTTTATAATAGAACTCATCTATTCACAGTAATTATTACGAATGACAGCGTGATCTATTAGTGTAGTTTTTTTATTTGTTGGAATGAGAAAATCTTTACTTGTTTGATGCCATATTTAGTACCAAACAATTCTTCTTTAAGTAATAAAGTACATACACATTATCATTAGAATTTGATTTTATTTAAATTCAATATTTAGAATTAATTTATTTTGAGATATTAAATCTCTACTACTATACGTTTCAATCCCGAAAAGAAAAAAATAAAGTAAAGCGTTAGAAAGCATGTTATTTCTATTATTAGTAAAATATTATTACTATTAAAATTTAAATTTTTGTAGAAACTCATAAATGACGCAAGTTATTGAAAATGTTTGAATTAAAACGCATTCAGTTGAATGACGATTTTATTTTCATTATTACAAAAGTAATTTTAATATTTATTGCGTAAACATCTTACAATGAAAAACAAAAATTAATATTTCTCTATTACAATCCATTTAAACCTTTTTCCTCTTTGAACAAATACTATTTTGAAATTAATAGTAACGCTTCAAAAGAAATAAAAATAGATAAAAACACTAAGATAACAAGTAGTAAACTTAAATTACGTACCGCTCACGTTATAAATATTCAAAAAGCGGTTGTACTTAGTAACCAGCTCTTATGGTTTCGTTTACGAGCCTAAAAATTATCAGACCTAAACAATTCTGAACGCATTTTTTCTTCAATTAAACAAAATAATAGGCTCTATAAATTAAAGATTTATTTTTGAATCAACATAAGCTTTTATCGAATTTCAGTAACATGTACTTACATAATGAAATGCACTTATAATTCATTTGACGCATATAGATATCCGTTATGCAATATGGTTACCCCTGAGGCATGAAAAAATTGACGTCTCAATTATCGACCGGGTCTAGCGACGCGCGGCGCGGTGTGCAGGGGGGATGTTGAATTTATATAATTCTCACGTTTCTTATTTCCCGTTCAAAATTTTGTTTTAAAATGTAACTCATGTGTTTTTATATGAACATAAATTCCAACACTTGAAACATATGTTCGACTCGATAACTTTTTCAAACTTCGTAAAGTAATAATTAGCAACCATAGTAAAATTAGAAGACGATGTGTATTGAAGTAGATTATTAAATTGTAAAAGTTAATAATTATTAAGTTTTCATTAATTTACATTGTGTATCACCTAATAATTTTAGTTAAATGATGCAAGGATCAGTGCAAGGAGTCTACCGGCAACCGGATGCGTCTTATTCGATTCGGCTATATGGCGTTCCTTGTGAGTCCAACAAGTACAGTACATCTTTTTTATTTTTGTATTCATACCAATGTCTCAAAATAATTGCCGATACAGTTCATAAGCATAGTAAAATATTATGAAAAAATTTTGCAGATTATTTTACCGTGTGATTGTCTTCTTTAATAAACATACGTTAAATGCTGAATAACTAAACCATTTCTGTACTATCCTTATATTTACAATAGCAAACATAGGCACGCACGTTTAAAAACGATATCATTTGCACTTAAAATAAAAACCATTCTTGCTTGTAGAATTTGAGCAGTGGTTGTTGACAAAACAATTTCTTAATCTTATTTTACCTGTACATTTACTGAGAGCTCCCGCGCTCTAGTGTTTTTTTTTTTTGTTATTAAGTCGTTTATCTATATTTGTTATTTTAACGCATGTATGTGATGGATTGAGTGCTTTACTTTTTTAGACCTTCCATAACAAGATCTTAGCGAGTAAGCTTCAAAACATATGATATTAAATACTGCTTCATATACATGCCTAAATATAATAACTGGGTATTAAGCGATAGTCGATTCCGAAAACCATATGAAGCGAGTAAAAATCTAGCGACGACTAGGTTGCATGTATGTGTTAAATTGTATTGTCAGGTAACATCCACTTTTGTAATAAAACGGCTTTTTATCCGGCACATGGAAAAAAGCTAAATGTTATTGCCTGAACAGTATCGCAACATTTTGCGTAGAAGAAAACTTGTATAAAATAAGTAAACCGCCACCAGAAGATAACTAATTAATTTTTCTTTTAAAATACATAACATCGTAATTGTAGATACGTTAGAACGGTGAAACATTTTCCATAATAAAATATTTTTTTTCCGTTATTAATTAGTTCTAGAGGTAAAATAAATATTTATGGGCATCGTATTTTATATAAAAACCACCGCATTAACTTAAGAACATGAGTTACGTTCAACAATGCCTGTGTCTTTTCAATTATCATCAATATATGTCAAAATATAAAATTTAATTTTTTTTAAATGAAGTTCATATATTCTCTTAATAAAAAACCTTTAAAGTAAAATAAAATAAAATAATATATAACACAAGTTAAAGGATTGAGAACGACTGGCGTAGTCTTTGCATCCAGCTGCGATATCTTCATTTGGCGGTCGGCAGGTGTCACGTGGCTCTACATCTTCCGTCTCATTTCATCTCACACTGTTAAATTCAACCTATCTCACTCCCTTTTGTGCTTGAAATCTTTAAGAAAGCTTAGTCGTCTTAGTAAGCCGTTTAAGTTTTATTTTTATTGGTCAACTAAACTTTTATTTCTTTCTTTCCACTTGCTCTCCAAATAAAATATTTTTGTTTGAAATATAACGCCTTAAGTTTTCATCGTAGCCTATTATTTGTACTACCTGAACAAATCTAATTTGTATACAATAATAGAAACATCCATAAAATAGGGGTTTGGAACCTATGTAATAATCGTGTGGATGCAACATTTCTGATATTTACATTTAATATAATCATAGTAATAGCGATTTACATTAGTGAATGAAACACATTGTTTTCCTGAATTGACACCAACGAAGAATAATAATAAATCCCAATTTAAATGTTACTTATCATCTATTTCAACTTAGGCCAGACTAAAAGTCAATATCACGGATCCGTTAAAATCGGTAAGAATTTAAAATTTATGTGTAGTTGTAAAAAAACCTTTTCTTGTAACGCTGTTCCAAAGCCGTTAAATAAATTAAACATAATAAGGCGGTAAGTTTAATGTCCACTTTCAAGTCTACGATGATGGAGGGAAAACAAATTTATTCTTGAGAGGGCTATCAATCACGACCGTGAGCCGATCGGTTATCACGGTCAATAAAACAGCGCCACGTCTTCCGGGAATCGAACCGCACTACTATCGGCTACCTGATTCAGACATGACAGATGTGTTCATGGAACATTGAACAGTATTTTGTAGTTGCAATATTAATTATTCGAGGATATGTTTGTAATTTTTGGACAAAATAAAATAGAACAATCGATATTATATCGTGCTATTATGAAATTGATATATAATTACTAATTTACGAACAATTATAAATAGTATTAATTATAATTGTTTGTGGTCTTAATCAGTCTGGTTTATGATTTTGTCCTAACATCATATTATATCAACAAACGCTTCTTAATATAAAAGACATCAACGACGTTATTTTAATATTGATAACATATGTCATTTAAGTAAAAATTAACTCTTCCTATCCAATGTCATTAGTTTTATTAAGAATGAATAAATAAGTTAATTAATTAAATTTTTCAGAATGATAATTAATAACAAATGTTACTGAAATATTTATTGATTATACAATAGGTATTTTTTATTCATTTGGGAAAAAAAAACGTAAACCTTTCAGATGTCATAAGATAAAAAGCAATACATCTGAAAATGTATGACGGTGATGAAACGAGAAGACACACCAATAAAAAATTTTAATGAAGGAAGAAAGAAATGGAAAAGGATGGTGTCAATTTAAACTTTATTACCTCACTATAAAGTCTATTCGGTTTAAAATTGGGTGTCAGAAGCCTCGGTTTTTTTAGAGCCGGATCTAAAGTTCGATTTAATTATCTGAAATTATGTTGTAAGTGTTATTACGAAGATAACTTATACAACTATGATATAATTTAATCCAATTTTTGTAAATGAAAAAAATCTTATGTGGCATATCAAAATTATGTCACTTGTAATATCTAGACGATAAAAATAAATTAGTATTTATTAAGTTATATGTAACACCTGTACACCTAATGTAACACTAGGTTTACGGTTCGCGCCATTTTGACGCAACAACGTTTATACCCTTCGGCACAAAAAACCACAGAATATAATTTGCCGTTATGTATGGCCTTTGTGGACTACGAAAAAGCCTTCTATTCTATCGATACCTGATCTACTATTAAATACTAACAGCAATGCCAAGTAAACCACTACTATATCCAGGAGCTGAAATGCCTGTATGACACTGCGAAATTGACAGTTCGCATCCAGCTGCAGAGAGAAGTGAGACAGAGGGATATGATAATCCCGAAACTGTTCAAGTTTGCACTGGAAGACTTGTTTAAAACGCTGGATTGAGAGAAGCGAGGCATCAACGTCAATGGTGAATACATTTCACACCTTCGGTTCACTGGCTGAGCCGCTGGAGGATCTCAGTCGAATGTTCAACGATCTCAATGCTGCCTCTCGATGCGTGGGGCTGCGAATGAACCTAGACAAGACGAAAGTCATGTCAAATGACCGTATTATCCCCCGCCAAGTGACCATCGAGGATGCAGTAATTGAAGATGTGCATGTCTATGTACCTCGGACACGTCATACAACATGGCCGAGGTAACTTTAATAAAGAGATTGATAGACGCATTCGATTGGGCTGGGCAGCATTTTGGAACCTCTGGCACATCCTCAGATTGCAAATTCCTCAATGCGTAAAGACTAAACTCTTCAACCAGTGCGTCTTCCCTGCGATCACCTACAGAGTGGACACATGGACTCTAACCGCTGGGCTGGTCCTCCGATTTAAAGTCACTCAATGTACAAAGGAAAGAGCTAACCTCGGCATTTCTCTAAGGGATAGAATCCGAAACGAACAAATTCGACGGAGAACAAAACTGGACGCTCAACAAGTTTATGTGGCAGTTGGCCGACCACATCTGCCCATATCACCGATCTGGCAGATGGGACGACAGGAAGCGGCTGGATGAGGAGAGCAGAGGACCGCATATGGTGAAAGGAATTGGGGAAGTCTTATGTCCAACAATGAACTAACACGGGCTGATAACAATGAATGATGGTGATGAACGTTCAATTCAAAATTAGTTACTCTTATAAAGGTCCACATTTTCAATTTTCGTTTAATTCTTTATGGCAACTTCGCTTTGTATAATTTTTTTTCTAGAAACGGAAATACAAGGATTTAATTAATGTATTAAATTTCTATAGCCTTGAAAAGAAAACCATGAAAAAATGTTTATACACCTGGTACTCTAAATTGAATTTCACTTTAGTCATTTCGATTATGCGATTTTAGTGGTTCTTTATTAGTGTTAATATATGTATGTAAAGGGAAATATTTTCTCTCATTGCCGTCTTATGCTCTGAACAGGTTCTGCGCGATCGCTCGTTAGTGCCGATGAAGTTGTTAACTGCGGCGGCTCTCACTTGTTTTTTTGTTATTACACCACAATTTTTTACACCACAGACGTCGTTGATCGTAACCGCGAAAGACGCATGATAGTTCTTTAAATTTTCTGTGAAATAATATGACTAACAAGATGTCTATTTCTTTTAAAAAATACGACTAATAAAACATAGTTGTATACCTCAGTGTGATGCGTGCAAATGATATTAAATATGAATACACATTAAAATATTGCAGTTTAAAATGGTGTACGGTATTATATGGCTACATAAGAAAATATTCTAATTATTATACTAGTAAAGGTACATAATTCTGTATTGATTAGAACTGCAGTTGAGCTTACTAAATGTATCCCTATAATAAATAAAACCCATCGGAAACAAGAGGGCTATTCTGACATTTTTGACACTTAATAATAAAAATATTCACGCGCCGATAGCAGTGATTACTTCGTAAGTAACATCACCATATCCTGCGAGGAAAAATTATGTACCATTAGGTAAACATGGTTTGATCTCGAATATTTAAAGTAGCGGATGTGCGTATCGTAGTAAACGACTGTTGTTAAAATCCAAAAATTCAAATCAGTTCTTAAATTGCCTCGAGCATCACCTGCAGTATGACAATGGAAGTCAACCGCCTCAGGAACATCTTTGTTAAGCATCAAGTGGGTGTCAGTGCCTCGGTCCACACCCACTTACTAAGAATGTAGCGCACAACAAAGACTCACGTTCAGCATTGTATTTTAATGACATGGGCATGGATTGTAAAGGGATAGTAATTTAATATTGCATTCTACCCTCTAATTTTTTAACCGGTCAAAGAAAAAACGTTTTCATTTAACAAAAACTTAATTTATTTCTCGTTTTATTTTTAACATAATATGTTAGATATATAAATCACAGGTAATAACAATAATGTGAAAGAACTATGACAATATTTACTGTATAATTTTATTAAAATTACCAGAGCTAGAAGCACGCAAGAACTTTATACATGACAATTGGCTTAATAGAAATTGCAATTTTTTTTTTTCGTTGTTTCCATATAATATGTGTCTATTCTTACGCGTATTTTATTCATTAGTAAATGCAGATATCGTAAAATTAATAAAAATATGTGCAGAACATTTTTCAGAAAATGGTACATTATTAAGGTCCGATCCGAGGCGCTGCGCCCCAGGCCTGACCGCGCCGACTGCGACCCGTCCCTCTTTCCGCGACGAGTTAATCAGACATCTAATGTCAGCGACTCTCAAACATTATCTTAAAGAATTTTTATTATTTTATCAATTGATAATTACATAATTAAAAAATAATAGTGAAATTTATTAAAAAACGTTAATCTCCAGTACAAATGGACCTATCTTGATGATAATTGACAAATAGACATGACATTTAACACAGAGATTTTCTAGAATTTCTCGAAATGTCGTTCTCATACAAATTTTCAAACATTTAAATAACGTTCAAATAGTAAATTACGTAAACATGAGTAGAGTATATACTCTTGACTTTATATTAACGGGTCAATCACACATTGGATATCTATTCGCTGCGAAGGCAGCGCTTACCGTCTAAAACACCTAAGGTATTTTTGTTTTTAAATAACCATAAACATTTTGTAGAAAAACAGCAATTACTTAAAATATTTTACCTGTCCAGTCAGGAAGGAAGAGATATGCGTGCTTATGTTAATAAAACGGTAGTTGAATAGGTGGATGAAGATTATTTTTGATGATGATTGTATAGCATCAAATAGAGGTCGTCGCCTATAAATTCTATAAAATTTCGTTGTTCCGATAACTTCAATAGCAACATTGCCTTTTACGCCGTAATATTTGTATTGTTCTGTTTGCTATTATTACAAGCGACGTGTTGGTACATAGCTCGATGTTCTCTTGCAAGAGATACCTATCGTCAAAAAACTATGAATAATGAAAATTTATACGTGAAACTTCTGCCTCCGATGCGCAGTGGTTTACCTGCTTGCTTAGTAACACGTAGGTAGATTCCCGGGCCACAGGTGTGGTGAAATCAGGATAGTGGTTGGGTTTTTCAAACCCGCCTAATTAGCTACCACAATCAATATCTGTCGCTATAACAGCAATATTCTGGGCGAGCACGTTTCACCATCACGGGGCTTATTGTAAGTTAATATCAGGTGAAATCGAAGCTAAGTATTAACCCGTAACCGATAAAAAACCAATAAAAATAAGTTTGGGAGCGCAGATGGAATAATGGAACATAATGACTCTATCGTCGGCGTCGTTGCGGCGCAGCCGCTACGGAGAGTAGGCCGCCAGTAGGTATGTTCTGAGAAGAGTGTGCTCATTTACATTATCATGCTGGTAATACCGATAATCGAAAAATTTCTAATACTTACTTCGTTCACGCGCTGACAAAAATGCTATCAGTATTTATGTAAACTTAGTAATAATACTAGTTGTATCGATAACAAAATCTATCACTATTTAACGAAATTATATTTTAATAAAGAAACAGTAATATGTTTACTAGGTACAATACTAATATTAACACGTTCCGAGCTAGAGGGTTTTTTAAGACTTTTCCTTGCGTACTTGTGAGGCGTATATAGCGACAATTTTTTAACTCTGATTTTTTAACCAATTGATATAAATAAAACGTGTGCGTAATTATTTTAAACTTAAAGTAATTTAATATTTAAGTTTTGACCACGTGTTTTCCTGTTGAGGAATAAAGTTTTGAAAACAAAACATTCACCGTGGGGTGTATCGTTCCCACGTGGCACGGAACGGAATTAATAATAATATGAAATCAACTGAGACCAAATTGTTTTTTTTATAGTTAATTCAGAGGTGACATTTTGATCATTCAAAAACTTTGTTCGTGCGTACGGGAAAATCTATAACTAAATTATTTCTATAAATGTATGTATAAAGTTTAAGGTATAAAAATTAATTGTACTGAATGATTTTCATTTACTTTCGCACATAAATACTATATTTTTTCCAACTAAATCAGACTGACGTAGGTACATTTGACTTGCTTGAGATAAACATTTTTATAAAGTTATTGTACCACTAATTAAATACTTTGAGCTTGTTCTGTAATAAGTAGTAGTATTAATGCTCCCAGTAATGAAGTCTTCATAGGCGCGCGCCGGGCGGTATTACAAAGCGAGGTTTCCTTTGAAGCCGCCGTCTTACCGACGACAGTGCGGAGGCGATGATTCCAATATAAAAACTTAATGATTTATTCCGTGCTCATTCGGCGTTGAACATTGAGGTCTCTATCTCTGACAGGGCTGGCTCACACCACGATTGCGCGCAACCCGATTAAAAAATATATAATTTTAATTTTCGAACCTCGGCGTTCAAATGCTTATGACTGACAGCTTTATGTCTTAACTTTTTAAATAACATTAATACAGACCATGTTTTATTTTGCACGCCTAATTTATTAGAAATAAGTTTGCTAGGAAATTTTTAAGAATTTAATTTTTCCAATTAAATTGCATAAACTCCGATTGCTATACAATAGCTTGATACAATCACGCTCATCATATCTGGGTTATTTTAAATAAATTAATTAATTATTGTCTGTTTTTAATAATCAAATAACAGCTTTTTATTTATTTATGAATATTTATACATACTTGTATAAAAAACAAATGTTGTACCTTTTTTCCATCGGTCAACAACTTATTTCGATAGAATTTTACAGACAGGTAGATGATGAAATAAAGGTTTAAATAAGTTATTTTTATTATAAAAAATTAGCTCCCGCTAAAAAAAAGTGAAACTCTGTAATATTGTATACTATTTCTGATTCCAATAATCAATTTTAATGTCAGTTGTTTCAATTTACGAGAAATACCATAGGTTTCCTTTGATACCAAATAACAGTAAAAAAATAGAAAAATTCATGAACTCACACAATAAAGGGATTGTTTGAGTAATCATAACATTACTATATGCTACAGTGTTTTTGTATCATTGATGCTTTGTATATAAGTTTTTTTATTATATATACTTTTTAATATTTATATTCAAACTGTATATACGTTGTCCAATAACGCATTATTACGCAATGATCTTACATATATCGAAGGCACAAAATTTAATCTTTGATAATTTGACTAGTTTTAAGTGTATTACACACATAGGGGATTAAGAGGTCTGGAACAAAAAAAAATATACTACTATTATTTAGATTTATAATCAACAGCATTTTTTTTCAATCCGAATAGCCTAACTATTTCATTTGATCTCGGTCTTATAGTAAAGAGCACTTTTTGTTATACGGATTTTTTAAAAAATCCACACCATTGTTCCCTCAGTAGTGTTAAAGCTCACGTTTTCGTGATGTTTTTATACGATTAACTGTACGTTTGAAGTTGGGTTACGTGACCCAACATTTTATATTCGCCTTAATTTTGGGCATCACTTTGTACAAGACACATAAAAAGCAATAGTTATAAAATTATTATTACCTCCTACTAACGTTATTAACTTTTTATGTCTGTAAGTGTTTTGTGTACTCTGTAAAGATTTTGATCGTTTATTCTTAAAGATATTGTGCTTTATTCATATCTTAAAGAAATATCTAATTCATGAATAAATGACGTTAAATTCGTGTATTAAAAATGAAATCATAAGTGCCTTTTTAACATATACACAAAAAAATGTAAAATGTGGTTTATTATTTCTCGACATAAAGTTTATTTGTTTTTTTTTTTTATCTAGCTGTTTCATACAGATGTTTTTTTACTTTTAATTTTGGCTACAATACAAAAAGTACTATTAATAATTACATTTATCTTGGCTCGACCACTAAGGGCTGATACTTTTTCTTACACAGGCTAAAAATTTGATATAACTATTAATGTAATTTAGTTGATGATTGTATAAAAGAGGGCGATTATATTTAATTGACTCGCAGCACCACGAAATATAAATACGGTATAATAAAATTTAATATCTGTGGAAAATAACTGTTTATTCGTGTTCTATGCTGATGACAAGTTAATCGTAGCACGCTAGAAAGTAATCAAAGCAAGCAAACGCGTTTTCGGCGCAACGGGCGCGCCACACACGCTGCATAAAATAATGTCGTAACAATAAGGTATGAAGGCATAGTTACTATCATGACCATGTCATCAGTAGTAATATCCATTACCTAAACGTCCACAAAAAACTGTGGTGACATTGGTTTTATATATAAATATTAAAAATATATCACAGTTAAAAAAAACAAATATATTTATTAATATTAATTTAAACATGTTAAACTATAATAACGAAACATAAAATGATCTGAAAAATATTAATTTTGAATAAAACTACCCAGGAATTTATGTGTAAAAGACAAGGGTTTATCGCTGAAATCATAGAAGCAACTGTTTCTTCAAAAGGTACACGTCTCTATTAAGTAAACAATCGGCAATAAAATAGAACCTCCTTGTTATGTTTGTGATTTACGAAGCTGCGTCAGCCTACTACTTATTTACATGCTGAGTTATGTAAGATGCAGCGTACAGGAAGCAATAAAATTTAAACGGGGAAGGTTTTCGCGGCACCGACTTGTGAGGAAACTATAAAATGTTACCGATGTATTCAGGAAAATTTAAATAAAGAACGAATTAAACATTGTAGAGTAATGGAAAATAATAGAATTACCTGTTCTGGTACTAATAAAGAAGTAAACAAATGCGCGCATTTAAAAATATAAAGTTTTCTCTAAATATTTTTTAAATAACACAAATCTTTAAAGAAAATCAGATATTTTTCTATAACTTTTAATATAAAAATTTAAGTGCGGCGTCTTTTAGTGATGGCATTGTACTTACATATTTTCAAAAATAAATAACCTTAAATATACCTAAGAACTAAAATTCTAGGTCCAATTAATCAAAGCAGTGACGAACGCTTGGCGAAAATGCCTAACTTTTGATCTTTATTTAAATTTACCATGGCGTAAATATTCTCAAGGTAATCTTCTAATTTTTTTGAATATGAATTCTTATGAAAAAAATATAACGAACAATTAAAATACAATTTTGTTTCTGTTCCAGCGAGTACAGTTCATGTCATAAACAAGATACATAATTCCATCAAAGAATGGTTAATGACAATAATAATAAATGATATTCTAGAAATATTATCTGTAATATTAGCTTGGATAGTAACTGTAACAAGATGGTGGAATCGTGCCGCGCACTGTATAAGCGAACCTAAGGCGTGGAATTTCGTGCTCTCACTAGAGTAACAGCTCGAGGTCGGTGGTCTAACTTACCATAACCAAATAGATATCGTTAAAACAACCAAATAAATTAATTACTTGCAACTGTAATAAAATCATTTGAATAAGTTGTTAATAATGTAGAATAGAACATTCGCATTTTAAAAGCAAAGAAAACGGTATTTCTCTCTATAAATTTTCAATTGAAACTCATAATTTCTTAATAAATGAGTGGCCATTAATCATAGGCATGTAATTGTAATAATAATCAAAAAATATATTGATACTAATAAATTTATAGGTTTTCGAGAATATGGCGATTAAAATATTTATTTGTATTTCATTTATAATAATAAATGTTTTTTAGCAGTGTTCTTGAATAGAAATTTCTTACAAAGACGTCTAAGCAAGAACCACTTCAGAACCCATTTATGCCGTTTGACTAAGTACGCATACATTATTGTGTTCTGTTTTGAAGAAGTGAAGTTCTGGGTCATACTTACCATGCAAGAATGGTATCTGCCTTTTTTGTTTATAACATCAATGGTATTAAAAAAAAGGAAAATTAAATTAAAAAAAAAATAAATTGTACCATATAAAGGACACGACATCTTTTATCTATATATTTTATTTTCTTGAATAAGACAAGATTAATGTGAAATGTTATGGATTAAAGAAAAAGTGGTGAACATTATTTACAGTACCAATTTATACCGGTCTTGAAATATGAATAGACTTAGAAAATATACATTATGTGTTATACACAAATGTCATGTATATTGATAAATCATAAAAATAACACAATTACGTGGTTATTACTAAATTAATTACATAGTAAAAAAACTAATTAAATGAAGTATTCGATTTTTTTTGTATTATTAATAAGATGTCATAGTGGTATCATAGTGATAATTTGAGATTAAAACTTATTATCATAAATCCTTAGAAGAGGAAATCAAAATGTATCTAAATTTACATAAAATCTTCCAGGATATAAAATTTTAGTACAAATCAATTTGTGTGAATATACGAGTAAAATATCGTTTTATTTTTAAAAGAAAAACCTCAATCGTGTAATAATGTTAAACCATCTAAAGCTTCGCTTTCCTATATTTCTGCACTAGTTTGTATTTGAAATTTTTTGCTTATCTGTACCACCGTGGTCGCGTTACGTAAGTCGACGCATCCTTTCCCACGGGTAGGGAACTCTAGCTTTGCCAAAATAATCACGTACCAGCGATCGAATACCGCCTCTTAACTCGGGTCAGCAATTTTGTAGAGTCCTTCACGATAATGCGTTCGAATGGTACTCAGCGTATGGCACATGAAATAACTGTTTCAAGGGGGAATATCCTGATGGCCGACATCCGTTCTCATAAATATTACGATGAGCGTGTGAAATTTAACTAATCTTATATGCGATCCCAAGACAGTACACTTATGTGAGTTATAAAGAGAACTTTTATATTATATATTTTTTACAGGGCTGATAGTCGAAATTATTGTCACAGGAATGCCTATTCCGCCTGAGGGATAGCTTAAGAATTACTGTTGAGATTTATATTAAGAGAGTTATATTAAGTTAAACCTTTTAAAATCTCAGATTTATCCTTTTCTAGATTTTTTATTCTAAAAGAATCCGACCTTGTTATTATAATAAAGACTTGATAGACACAAGTCTTAACCAAAGTATTGCGGAATATAGAATAATATTGTTCAACTGTTAGTTTTGACATCTATTACAGCTTTATTGGATTCAGGGCTTACGGATCTCGGAATACGAGTTGAAGGTAATAGCATATTATATTATACTAACATATATCAATTTTATAAAAACAGTCAAATGAACACTAATTCTACAGATTTACCCATAGAGTAGGGAGATCATTTTTCATTTCTTTCCATGATACTCGTACATTCCAATATTATAGAACGAATTCGCGTATTGATGTATTGTTCTCCTCCAAGAGACTATAAACTGCGGCGGCACGGGTGGTCCCGATTACAGCCACCCTGTCCTCTATTACACATACTTACGGCGTAATTACAGCTTCAAGTATGCCGAGTAAATGGAACTTGAAAAGTGCTTAGCCAACGGCGGAAGGAAAAAAATACGTTTTTGCCAGTGTTTTCATGTAGCCTCTCGCTATTTGTACACTTTTATTACACATAAGTAATTTGTAGTGAAAAGTTATTTGTTATGAAATAGTTAAATATGTACTTAAAAATGTATAATAGATAACCCCAAAACAGGTGCAATTCAAAGCGCGGTTTAGAGTGCTAGAAAACTTAGTGTAATTCCTTTTATTCTTCGTTCATTATCTTTTAGGACTGATTGACGAGAAATGTCAATATTGTTATATTTTCGTCAGAGACCAATTAGATATATATCAAATATATATATCACCCAGCAGTAATATGCGGTTCATACTGTTACAGTTTGAAGGGCGCTATAGCTAGCTATTTCTAGGGTCACGAAACTTAATATGTTACTTCTAATGACGATGAGTACAATATAGTGTTTACAGAAACATAATATATATAACCAACAATTAAAAACGAGTAAAATTATTTTGAATATTGTACTGTTGATTGCCTACTTTATTTCAACTATCAAGTAAGCAGCAACTATTACACCCAGATAAACAAGAATCAATCAAATCAAAGTTTCAAAGGTGATAAAGTTTTATAATAAATTCACGGTGTTCTAACAGATGAAAAATATCGAGAACCAGCCAAAAGATACGACTAAGTAAATAATTCAGCAAGTAGTGTCCTCTGAATTATGCATTGCGGCGGCATGATTACTAAAGAATCGTTTGCATATAACACTACAGTGACATCTTCAACGAGGGCACATTTTTATGTTGTTTATAAAAATGTTGACTATATACTAGTTTGGCAGGTGCGTTATATGGGTTGTCGTTTTGTTTAAAAAAAATTTAGATTATTAGGTCTTTTAATTGGATCGTCCAAGTATTCTGGTTTATAAAATTGCCCAAATTATGACATAAATAATCTTATCTGAAGCTATTAAACGTGAATGTGGAGTTTCAAAGGATTTACTTACTTAAAATATCGCCTTATCGTTATTTGTATGCATGCAGTGCATGCAGTGTGGAAGCTGCATTATGATATGGTTTTCCTACTACAAAATAATTCTGACGTTACCTTTATGATATAAAACCTGCATTTAGTAGTTCTGTTCCGTGATCGAATTATGAGCAAAAATAAAATAACAAAAGTAGAAAACAGAACGTTTATTCTTTTCAAAATAAATACAACTAAAATACTCAAGTAGGTTTTACAAAAACGAAACAAATGCAACAATATTTTGATTTTAAATACTAATTCGCATCTAATTAATAAATTATAATTTTAATTTAAAATACTTTGTACGATTTTCTTATCTAAGTAATATTACTAGAAAACACCATAAATATTTTATGTATGTACACAGTAAATAATATTCTAATAATCTCACTTTGGTAAACTGTGGTTAAAGAAAGACAGATTATATTAGCGGTCTTAAATTAATAATAACTTCTTAGGTCTAAGTTTCGTCACACTTTACTTAAACATATATTGACAATGCACACACGAACAAATAAAAACATAAGAATAAAGAAATAAACCTAAGATACCAATTTAGTTAAAGCAAAAACTAATAATATATACGTTGAGGTTACAAAGAACTGTTCGAAAACAGTAATTTTAAAACAGTTAGAAAAAAAATTTAAATGCTATTAGACAACGACAAATTTTGAAATAAATAAAAAAAATACTATAATTGTTTTTATACTTACTAAAAATTGCAATGTTTAGTTTAAGCAATAATTGTAAAAAAATGTTTTAATTGTTTATCTATCTGACCTTAACTGTCGAGTGAACAATATTTGTAGCTATTACCCCAAAAGTAAACCGTCAGAGTTAAACGAAAGAAAAATATAGCTTATTACATATTCCCATCAATATCACCGTTGAACTGTAGTGAAAGACAGAAAAGAGATTCAACAGAATGAATAAATCGGCAAGTAGAGCACCTTCATTCATATTCTCCGCATTATCATGTGCTGTGCATTATGCATTGGGACGACATGGTTTAGGCGACAAAACATTACTAAAGAATTGTTTGCAAGATGCATACTAAATATTTCACATCATATAAAGACATTAATATAAAATAATACATTTTTCCGCAAGCTTTTATAACTATAATTAATTTTTCTTTTATCAAGGAACTAATTATGTTTTTATATATTCTACAATATATGAACTATAGATCTGTTATAACCTTATACATAAAACTGATTCAGCTGTTTTGGAGATTATCGGGAACATCATACAGAAAAAAAACTAAAATTGTTTTTTTTTGATTAAGCATCGTGTCTGCATTTCTCTGAATTACGTAATAAGCTGTGCTAGTGTTATGACAACGAATATTTCAATTCTATTTATTTTATAAATAAAATATAATTAAACCGAAGCACGTGTCCAATTTCAAATGCATAGTAACTTTACAGCTGTATAAAGTCTTATACCTACAGCGCGGTACTAGTAGTAGGTAAGCATAAACAAACAAGTCATAAAATATTGACAAAAATTAATTGTCCGTACAAAAAAACAGTTAGATTGTTTTTCTTTTTGTCGGTGGATATCATCTTACGCGACCGCGGCCCTACGGGAGTACAAGAGACCTTGCATTCAAGGAACCGGTTCTACACCTCTTCATTACTGCACCACTGAGGTATACACATATACCGAGAAACCTCGATTCCGTTCACGCTCCGTTTATGACTTTGATTTCATTACCAAATATTTACATTACAAAATATTAAATATGAATTTATTTTAAAAACTGACTCATTACCACTGTTTAATGACGAAAATAAATGAAACTATACTGCCGGCGAAAAGTTTGAGACCACCTTGAAAAAATTACAATATTGAAAAAATCTCCAAAAGTTAGTGCTCTACAAATTATTTATTTACCTTATTAAATAGGGAACTTGTTATGTAACATAAAATA
>DWQX01002320.1:0-22346 GCA_018245475.1 Pharmacophagus antenor | reverse complement strand
TATCACTTCACATTAGGTGAATTGAATTGAATTAGTTGAAGGCCAGGTGTTAGCCCATAACTGATAAAAAAAACCCTAGATGCAATCCCCTCCTATATTAATTAAGCATTCCATATGAATTATAAAAAAAAATTGGAATAAATACTCACAAATTCAACATCAGCGGAACCAGGACCCACATCAGCTTTCTTATCATGGGGAGCACCAGGAGCGGTAGGCGCACGGCGGTATGCTGATCGGTCCTCTGCAGCGCGAGCTGGAGCATCTGTCCTGCCCACAGCACCACGACGTACAGTCTCTGTCCTAACTGATCGCTTAAGAGTTGCAGGGACAATTTCCGGTGGTAAGTGAAGGAAGATCCTCAGGTACTCAATTCCTTCATTTGTCAGGTACCTGTGAATAAACAAAAACAATGGATCAAAATTTGGTGCACAAAATTGAAACAATCATTAAACATTTAAAATCTATATTGTTACAATTAATGAAATAAATAATAAAGTAATAAATATAATAAAATTTCATAACATAAAAATTAGTATGTACTCTTCAAAAGGTGTCCCACAAAAATATCAGTATTATGGAAAGAAGAATGTTGGCATGTTATATATCAAAATAATAATTTTAAGATAGCCAAAATATTGATAAAAACTAAAAAAGTATGAGGTACCATACAAGTAAACAGTAGCTTAAATTAGATCTTTATAGAAAAATCCAAAGTATACACAGAGGATAAATACCTTTTTGCAAACGAGACCAATGTTTTTTATTGTATAGAAGTATATATAAATGTGAACTACCCTTGACACTTCCTCAAAATCAAATGGGAAACAGATTTTATGAAAATAGCTTACATATATTGCTATATTTCTAAAACTAACTACAAAATATAAGAAATATCAAAATAAATGTCTACAAGATTATTTTCATCACTACTCACTACAAACATTTAGCAGAATCCTCTAGTCCATCGATCTAACCAGGTCGAAAAAACCATTGTTCTTGAAGAGTTATTAATAATGTTTATTAAGACCAAAACTGTGTTAATAATGCATGGACCAATAAGTTTTTTTTAGTTTATGAAAGATAATGTTAACTCAGAAAATGGAGGCATATTTAAAACTAGGTAAATTCAAAATACACACTCTCTGATTTTATTTTAATTTTCAGACTATTTTTAAGTTTCAATTAAATTTTAACTCATAGATTACTACACTAATTTTTCACAATTTAATATAAGTATTGAAGGTTCTTCTCTTTTCAAATTTTATGACTTAACAATTCTAATCACTTGTAAAATACTTATCTGTTGATACATATGAAAGGTAACATTATTACAAGCAGTATTTTTGTTGTACTTTAAGAGTATATAAGGGTCATCATTTTTGTGTATTTTTTTTTTGCTAACAACTCAATTTGTTCCCCAATAAATAAATAAAAAATGTAATATAATATACCTACTTTACACTTACCAGTAGAAATGTCTCCATGCAAATTGTTCCTTAACATAACCTCTTGATTTTAGGGACTGCATAGCCTTAATTACTTGAAGGTTAGGAATCTTTTCAAGATCTGGATGCTTAGGAGCATGGTAGTCTTTTTTAGCTACCATTACTCCCTCCTTGAATAAGTATTCATAAATAGAAACACGATTTTGTTTAGGCATCAACATCTTGATCGCCTACCTAAAACAATTTTTTTTTTATTTAGAAGTAAGTTTTTAGAAAATACATTAAAAACCCTGCGTAAACGATTCCAGAGCGAGGTTTAAATGGTCCATGTTATATTTTAATTTAAAGATTAAATAAGTAAAAATAGATTAAAGTAAACAAAAATTACCTTCCGCTTATTTTGACAACTAAAAAGGAAAGACAGCTTACCGAACCCTAAGATTTGACGTAAGTATTTATTGCCACCTTTCAGAAACTTACAAATTAATACAAAAAATACTGAGCCGATAAGTGAAGAATTTATAGTAACGTTTCAAAAAATTGCTTAAATAACATTGATAAAGACTTTTTTTTGCATAATAACTTTTTACTTTGATATTTGAAAGTATAAGTTGGTGCTTTGCTTCCATTTCTATCTTCAGTCAAATGTGTCTAAAACCGGCAGTGCTCGAGATAAAATGGAGGTAAAATGTTCACTAGTAAAATCACTTAGATATTAAAATTGAATTTTGGTGAACACTCTAATTTGTCTGTTTCAGTATTTCTCATAGTTTAAGACCATATAAATGGAAAAATAAATATACCATAGATAAATGTGTCTATGTTACATTGAATTTATTTATTAGTAATCTGTTTCCTTTTGATATAGCTTGTGATCGTACCACGATAAAATTAATTAACGCTTAATTTCGTTGTTTATATTAGCTGTCTGAAAAAAAAATATAATGGACTTCCAGAATCGTCCCGGAGGTAAAACCGGCGGTGGAGGCGTAGCCTCTTGGTCGGAGAGCAACCGAGACCGTCGTGAAAGACTTCGGCAACTTGCTTTGGAAACTATTGATTTGAATAAAGACCCTTATTTTATGAAAAATCATTTAGGTACAAGCCATATATATTTTTATTCATTTATACTGTATGTTATATACTTTCATTAATGTTCTATTTTTAATAAATTAATTTTACTTTTAGGTTCTTATGAATGTAAACTTTGTTTAACACTTCATAATAATGAAGGTAGCTATTTAGCTCATACACAAGGAAAGAAACATCAAGCTAATTTAGCTCGGAGAGCTGCAAAAGAGGCTAAAGAAGCACCTCAACAATTAGCTCCAGAAAAGCCAAGGATTGAGCCTAAAAAGTTTGTAAAAATTGGTCGGCCAGGATATAGAGTAACTAAACAAAAAGACCCTGATAATGGCCAGCAAAGTCTTCTTTTTCAAGTTGACTACCCAGGTGTAGATAATTATATTTATTAATAATTACCAAATTATATCTTATTTTTCCATTCCAAAAATAACAAGATCTCTCAACCATTGAGAAAAAAAGATAAAAAATTTGTCCTCTTATTAACAATTGTAATGTTGTCGAGGCACCTCTCATACTTATAGTATTTGTTTCAATTTTAGAAATCGCCGAAGGAGTACAACCAAGGCATCGATTCATGTCTGCTTACGAACAGAAGATTGAACCACCAGATCGCAGGTGGCAATATTTACTCTTTGCTGCAGAACCATATGAGACTATAGCTTTCAAAGTACCTAGTCGTGAAGTTGAGAAGCATGACTCAAAATTTTGGACTCATTGGAACAAGGACACAAAACAGTTTTTTTTGCAGTTTGCATTTAAAATTGAGCCTTTAAGAATGCCACCCCCACCTGCAAAAATGTGGGAAAATCATGGCATTCGATTGCCACCTCCCCCTGGAGCACCTCTTATGGGTGTACCACCTCCCCCTCCATTACTACCTGTACCACCTCCACCACCATCAATGTAATAATGATGTATAATTATGAATTGTTGAAGTGATTTCTTGTATTAATAAATCTTTTAACTGACATTTAAATTTCTTATACAATTATACAATTCTTTCAAATATGTTTGTAGATGTGTATTTATATAGTTTGTCATTTATTTTTTTAAAATAACTTATTTTATAACTTCATATTAAATACATATGCTTATTACACTGTATGTATTTAATTGACAGTGGCATTGTTTTTGTATGTTGCTAATGAAATATTAGGGATACATAGGAAAATTAAGTATTTGTATGCTTTTGATAAAATTACTGAATAATATAAAAAAGTTTAAATCGGAGTCTCAACAAAATGTAACATTTAAAAGACAACTGTTAATTCTTAGAATTTTTAATGGACTATAGTGTTCAAATATTAAAGATTATAGCCACATTATCACAAACTTACCAATCGGCTTTCTTTTATATTGAAACTTAAATTATTGTGACATTTTTTCAGTGAGGCTTAATGTATATTAATGTGAGCTAAATGTGTTTTTAATATGTACAAAGTATTTTTTTAAATAGGCTACTCTAGAAACCCAACTAATTTTTGAATCGCTGTCTGTTAACATAATAAATATAACATCGTGATAAAGTCCTAACAACTATATTCACTACATTTATCTACCATAAATAATGTAATAATAATAAGTTGTAAATAATGACTACGACCACATGAACGTACTATGTTTTCTCATGTATTAAATTATGCGTGAACATTTAAAGAATAAAAAAGGTACTTCAATGCAGGAAATCTTTCATAAAAATGTTTTATATACCATAACAATCATAGCAATATAATTAATGAGAAAAAAAAATGCTTGTATATAATGAGCTACGTTATCGAAACATAGATACTTAAACCGTCATTAAATATTACGGCGGATAATTTATAATCTCCAGTTAATAAAAAATCGTATTATTTAAGCCTTTTTGAATGACCTTTATGGTTATGGATTTATTTGATTGTATATTAGCGTTATTTTCGATTTAAAACAGCCGAGGAAGTAAAAGTACTACAAGATTTTCATTTAAATTGTGAAATTTTAAATCGATTTAATTTCAATGCGGCAGGCCGATCACAAATACGAGTCTTACCCTAGAATTTTTTTATTATACTTGATATCTTTTTCCTTAAGAATTATTATAAAGTTAAGCCTAATTTCTTTTAATTTTGCTAAATTAATAATGTATTATTTACAGTATTTGAGTGCTGACAATTCCTTTTTTATATCGTATAATGCGTGAAAAGGAATGTAATTTAACGGCTAAACACAATGAAAATAGTGTCCGGTAGTGTACTTTCGCGCGCGATCTATAGATTAACGTTCAAGACAATACTAAACTGCAACAAAAGTGATATACATTGGATACAACGCATTTTTTTAACGAATGAATATTACGTACTCTGTATAATTACATAAAAATAGGTTCAATATGTTTTCAAAAGCTAAACGGTTTGAACCTATCATAAAATTAGGTAAGTTTAATAATGATATTGCTAATTGTTTTTTTAATATACATTGTGTTTAAACTTCGCTTAGAGTTTAATACTTTAATAACAAAATTATATTAAGAGAGTTATGTCATTAAATGAATAACGTATTTCATACAAGGTACAAACAAAAGTGAATCGGGCAATGGAATAAGGGAAAAAACCAAATTAACCACTGTTGCAAAGTCTAGACAAAAGCCTATTGATACACCAAGTAAAATAATAAGTGATGTGCAGTCTCAATGCAGTTCTGCTTCTAGTGTAAAATCTTTTATAACCGTAAGTATTTGAATTTATCGATTGTTTATAAAAATAAAGTATGTTTTAGTAAATTGTAATGTGGGTTAAAAATCGCGAATAGAGCATAACATAATATAAAGAGGAAAATTATTATGTTTTCATATTGATTATGTTTCAAATACTTCTGTTGTTCTTTTTGCTTAACATAATTATTTTCTCTATAAATTATCAATGTTTTCAACTTATATTGCACTACTTTATTTTAAGCCACAACCAGTGAAATCATTCACTACCACCAGAAAAGCCCCAAACACATTAAAAAAATCTGTTGGTCATCCTAATAGGAATGACCTGGATAAAAAAACAGAATCACAATTTTCGAATGATATCATCAAAGCTCAGGAGGTTGAAATAAGGTATTTTGACAGTTTTATTTCATCATGATTAATCACTTCTTATTTATATACAAATGTAAATTCTTTCTTGTTTATATATTAGGAAATCATTAACTATAAGCTTATTATTGTAATTTTACTTTTTATTTTAGAAATAAAGACCAAACAATATCAGAATATAACAAACAAATTGAAGAGTTGAAATATGAAATTGCAATGTTACAACAAAAATTAGGTGATATAACATTTTCCGGAGAAATTAATAATATTGAAAGTTTAAATAAAAATTTTCACCAAATTAATTTATGTGAAAATCAAAACAAAGAGTTGAGGAATGAAAAATCAAATGAATCAAACACAGTTGATAAATTAAAACATGATATTAATAAATTAAAAAAAGTATGTGCTAAACTAGAACAAGAAGTTAGTAGTAAGCAAGTGGAACTTACATCACTAGAAGAAATTATAGTAATTAGAGACAGCTTGTGTCAAGATTTGCAGAATAAATTTAATGATTTGAATACATGCCTTGAAGAAACAAAACAGAGATTGGAAATGGTAAAAGGCCATCATGCTTTAGCTTTAGAAGCTAATGAAAGCATCAGACGAGAATACAAAGGTGAAATAGAAACTCTTAAAATCAAAATGGATGAAGAAAAGCAAATAATTCTAAATAAAAGTAAAACTGAACAAGACAATTTGAAGTCCCATTATAAATCTTTAATGAATAAAATTGAGAAGGAATTAGCTGCTGAAAAAGATTCAGTTATTGATGATTTAAAAGAAAAATTGGCAAGAAAAGACCAAGAAATGACAGCTAAGCTGGAGCAAATTGAAGAAACTACACGTGAAAAATTAAGATTAAGTGAAATACAGTTTGAAGAACGCAGTAGGGGCATTCAGGAACATTGGTCTATACAAGAGAATCAAATACAAAGTTTGGAGAGTGAAATAAAAGATCTTAGATATAAATTATGTCTTAAAGAGGATCAAAGCAAAAAATCCCATAATCAATTAATTAATCTAGAAAAAGAAACTGAGGCTTTAAAAAGTGAAAAATATATACTTTTGCAGCAATTAGATCAATTGAAAGAAGAATCTAAAAAGACTGGTATTGATTATGAAAATAAGATAAATAAGTTAACTGTAGAATTTGAAAAGGCTATAAAAGAAAAAAATAAATTTGAAATGTCTTTATCAGTTACAAGAGACATTGTACAAGTTCTGACAATGCGTTTACGAGAGTCTGATGCAGAATTGGAACATTTAGAAGTTAAAATACAATCACTATCCAATTCAAAGGAAACTGTGGAATCAGAACTTGTTAAATACAAGAATACTTTGAATAATATGATCATGGAATGCAATGAGTACAAAGATGCCCTTGTAAATATTCTCAAGTCCAAAGCAGCTCTTGCCAAAGAACATACTCGTATAATGGAACACAATGTAACCCTTATAGAAAGTCTTCAAAATGTTGAGAAAGAAGCATATCGTGAACTCGGCACTATTAAAACTGAACTGATTGAAGATGTGGAGTTAATGAAGAAGGAGTCTAATACTCAAATCCAAATGCTATTGGAAGAGGTATTATAAAATTGTATAAAATGTATTATAGGCTTATACATCTACAGAAGATTTTGCAGTCACTTTATTTTGATTAGTTATTTTGTACAAATTACATATTCATGCTAATATTCATTATAGACAAGTTACCTTCTCTAGACAACTACATCACAATTTCCATCATCATTCATGTTAAATTTTATTATATTATTGTCTTACAGATAAAAGTATTTTTATGTTATATTAAAGTATATTAATTATTGAAGTATTTTTTAAAAATTTCAATCAAAAAATATAGTCTCATAATAGCAGTGGCCATACTTTCATAGAAACCCAGCATACCATTTAAACAACACTAAAATTAAAAAAAATGTAATTGCTACCAAGTCTAAACATGACCATAAAGTTAAAATATGAAAAAATCATGTTATGTATTAATATTTTTTATGCAGATATAAGTTCTCGGATTTGCCCTGCATAATAGATGTTTTACATACATAGATGTATGTTTATGTGCACGCAAATATATGTGTTTAGCACTATATTGTACTAGATAATAAGTAAAGCAGCTATCAATACTACAATATTAATTTCAAAGTTAAATAATGTAGGTAGAAAAGAAGCGAGTGCTGTGCGAGCTGGCAACCGACCACGCGGGTCAGGCGGCGGCCGCCGCTGAACAATCGCGCGCCCTCTTGTCGCACGCCGCTAATGAGATATCACGACTTGAGACTGAAAATACATGCCTCCAAAAACAGGTATAGTCTATTGACATGTAATGTTTATATACCTATTATAATTAACTTTGATTGCGTTCATATTGTAATTGTGGAAGAATCACATTTAATCGTTTAAAGACCTTCCTACAAATTAATAAGATATTAATATATTGTCGGTGAGGACGTTTCTTAGCGTGCTCGCGGCTGGAGCAGGCAATTTATTGAGAAATGTATGTATATTATTGTAACAAAGAAAACTCAGTTTTACAAAGGGTTTGAATTATTTTTATAAACTTTCATTTTCTTGTCATTATGTATTCTTCATAGTTATTATAAAAAATAGTGGCACTTTCTTAAACCTGACTACAATGTTTTAAAAAATTTAATTTTCGAATAGACATTATAGTTTTGAATTTGTTTATTTCTATTGAATCAAGACATCTTAATTTTTTATTTAGTTTATATTTATTGTTGTTTCAAATTCTTGTGACGGCGTCCTTGACTTTTTTTACTCAGTAACTTTATTAAAACAATGAAGGATTCATTCTAGTGTTTTATGTTTTAGATTCAAGACCAACAATCTCTTGTTGTAGAGTTATCTTTATTGCGACAAGAAAATGAGGAACTATCTATGATGATGGCTAAACAATCATCTGTAATGGATAAAATGAAGAAAGAAATGGAACAATTGCAGATTACACCAAAGTCACCATCTGTTGGTCGAAAAACAGTAAAAATCGGCAAAGAGAATATGCAAACTGTAGTTTCTCCGTTACGAGAGCGTAATCATTAATTTTTTTTTAATTTAATTCTCAATTACAAAATTGCAGAATCTATTAAAAATGTAAGAAAGTTGTGGTTTTGTATGGTTTTTATAATTTATTTCTGGTTATGTATTTGTTTCCGATCTTGTTAATTTATTATCGTTTTGGTAAAAGGCATTTTAGCATATGAATTTTAAAAATCAGTGGCAGCACAATTATTGTTTGCACAATTGTATTTTTTTTAACTAATTTCGATATTATTTATTAAACAATGTAAAAAAGGTTGTGTATGATTATTTTCAATATTTCATTTTTCATCTGTAATAAAATATTCTCAAATAAATACAGTGAATATTGTTTTACGGTCGCAATTTTACCACAAATTTTACCAAGCAATTTTCGAAGAATAACAAGGACTTACTTTTTTAAAATCATCCTCTCATGTAAAAAAGCACACCCAAAGACGAGATAAAAACACCTATACGAAAATAAGAAATGTATATAAGCCAGTCTTTATTTTTAGGTACCAATTTACAAAAAAGCATTGTTACTAATACTAAATTATTAAATGTTTAAAAAAATAACCTAATTAGACCAAGTTTTACACGGTGGGTGGTACAAGAAAAAAATTATTGTATATAGCAATATCCTTTGGTATTATCACTGTAACGCTTATAATTACACATGGCAAGACAAACACTAAAACCAATACAGCTATTTGAAAAAAAAAGTTACGATCAAAATGGTCTAGTAACATTCAAAAATATTTTGGTTACTGGAAAGATATAGACAAAATCACTCTTTGGATTATTCAGACTTAAAGTAATCACAATTTCAATTACAGACATTGACTTAAATTCTAAGTTTAAAAATTTATGCATGAACACAAATTTCAAACAATATTTAACAGCGAGTATTCATTATTTCATTACATATGTATAATTAAATAAAAAATAAATTAATATCTTAAACCATCAGACAATACTCTCAAAATGCTTATCAAAGATCTTTGTTCAGGTAATTTATTTTATATAGCATATTTAGGCAAATTATATCAAAATGGATGCGTATAGCCAAAGATTGAGCTAAGTCGCGTTCCTAGGGAAAGGTTTATATCCAGCAGTGGACCGACACAGACTGTGATATCAAAATAAAATTTATAAAAAACTGGTAGAGTATTTAAATAGAAATGTGAACTTTTATCCAAATATTGTCTTACAAAATGGCATAATTTTCAAAGGCCTTACTTTACTAATCAGATCTGATATATTGATCCATCAAGAAAACTCAATTTAACATTGTTCCTTGCTAATATGATAATTTCCCTTGCGCTTAATCTAAGAATACGTGCACAATAAGTACAAACTGATGAACCTACATATACATGACCTAAATAAAAACATTAATCAATCGGTAGTGCTAAGTGAAATATTTAAGTTAAATGCTTGAAGAAATTCTAAACTAAATCACACACGTATATATCAGAAAGTTTTAAACGAAATCGATTTGGCAGACGAACTAATCTAATCTACGTGGGCATATCTTGGGACAACATCCTCTCGTATAAGCAAATCACAAGCGGGTAGGCCCTGCAGTGGAAGCAAGTCCTGTCCCACGGCTATCAAGCCGCTCTCGGGGCCGGGCAGTCGACCGTGCCATACGTAGTAATAAAACAACTGCTGCATAGCCGCCATGAACCTCCGTTGTTCCGGCATTTCAGATTCGAACGTTCCGAGAATTGCTTCCACGTCGGAGTTAATGGCGGCCATGCCAGAACCGACGGTGCCTCCGCCGGCACCCGATCCGATCACGACGTACATCGGTGCCGCGAGACGCAACCGAGCCAAGCTTATCAACGGACACAATGTACGAATAGCCGATATTATTTCAACTAAACCTTCGTAAGTTTTATTGAAATATTTGAACACAGACTCCGTTAAATTCTTTTGTCCCACATAACTACTGTTCACCATTTTTTCCACGATATCTGTAGTCCAATTCATGTGTTTCATTTTTAACAATTCGGAATGACCAGAGTGCAACGTCGTACCGAATACCATCGGCTTATAGACTTTTTCTTTTCCCTTTTCTTTGGCTTCCTTCTGCGCATCCCAACTTTCATAAGCGTGAACTCTCAAATAGCCCCCATCAAGCACTAACCAAGAGCGCTTCAATTCTTCTGCAACTGGTAACGAGTCGATATTATTACCCAACCAGGTATCAGGAGTGGCTGATAGGATTTCTGTGGAAGTTATACGCCGTAAGCAGTCAGCATCATTGCATTTACTGATTTGTTTAAATTGTTCATTGTTGCTCTGCGATTGCTGTAAGGGCTCGCCAGGAAATATAACTGAGGCAGATGAAAGCCAAACTCTGGAATAAAGCTTCTGAGCTTTATTAGCAGTGGTTAAGGCTGCAGTCAATGTCGCACCAGCTCTGTGCCCGAGTAAAGTGACAGATTGAGAATCACCCCCAAAGTGTTTAATGTTATATTGCACCCACTGCAGCGCAACTAGTAGATCGCTTAATCCGTAGTTACCAGATGTTGCCGGGTACTTTGAATTAGACAAGATATCGAGCGCCAAAAACCCGAGCGCTCCTAATCTAAAATTGGGTCGGACAAAAACCACTTCTTTGGTGCGTGCGTACAGAGCAGACGGTTGGGCAGGGCTTAATCCTCCCGCAAGCGAATTGACACCAATTAACACAACAACAGGCAACGGGTAATCGTATTGGACTTGTGGTGTGACGATATCGAGTGTTAAGCAGTCTTCGTCTCCAGTAATGGTGCTGTTTTCTAAGAGTTGCAAACACAAGGGAGCTGGCTCATGAACCTCAAGGGTGCCGTTCCAACACAGTGATAGGTTGTTTAGTGGCTGTGCGTAAGTGAACCTTCTCCCTCCGACCGGGGGAACTGCATACGGAATGCCGTAAAACTTGTACACGCCCTCGTCGTAGACCCTATAATGAAAAAGGTATATTTAATATAAGTTTATAAAAATAAAATAAGTAGTTAATTTTTATTATTGCATTAGAAATAAATATCTCTGTAAGTTATAACAAAAATGTTTATTGGGTGCACTTAAATATTTTGCGTACTGATATTAGAGCCGTGAATGCGAGTTGACATATGTTTGCTTTGCTTGAGGAGGCACTCATCTACTTCCGAGTCCCTCCGTACCGGCGGCGAATAATTGGGGCATATCTGCAAGGTCGGCCCATCATATACCCCGGACGAGACGGCACACTCCACCGCAGAACGGTGGAGTGTGGAGTTTCACAGGGGTCGGTCTTAGGACCGCTCCTGTGGAACATTGGATATGACTGGGCCCTACGCGGCAGCCTGCCATATGGTACAGATGTCGTCTGTTATGCAGACGACACTGATCACTGCCAAAGGTAAAGATTACCTGCAGGCTGCCGACAGGGCCACAACCGGAGTGGAGCGCGGAATAAGACGCATTGTGAGGTTGGTTTGGAGGACCCTCCGTGACTGCCGGCGTCTCTATACCGGCGTCGTCAGGTCCATGGCCCTATACGGGGCACGCACCGGTGTGGGTGGGCGCTCTGACCGGCCAGAATAAGGCACAGTTGTTTAGGCCGCAACGTGACATGGCGGTCAGAGTGATACGTCGATACCGCACGGTGTCCCACGACGGGGCGTGCCTCTTCGCGGCAACACCTCCCTGGGACCTGGATACCGGTCCTAGCGGAAGTGCATGCGCGGTGCGCGCAGGCGAGGAAGGAGGGTGCTGGTCCGCTCCCGGAAGAACGGGAGCAGTGGCGCAGGGATGCCTGCGAAGAGCCGCGCCGTAGGTGGAGTCTCCGCCTCGCGGAGCCCCGAGCCGGCCAGTAGACCGTGGACACTGTTCGTCCAATCCTTATGGAGTGGGTGGACAGTCGACACGGTGCACTCACATTTAAACTGGTGCAGATCCTTTCGGGACGTGGCTGTTTCGGAAGGTATATGTGCTACGTCGTCTTCAGAGAGCCGCTCCCCGTTTGCCACCACTGCGACAGCGTGGAGGAAGACGCCCAGAACACGCTGGAAGTCTGTCAGGAGTGGAGCGGTGAGCGCGCGACCTTAGTCGCCGTAGTCGGATCAGAGCTACGTCTTCCGACATTGGTCGAAGCCGCGGTCGGTTCGAGAGAGCATGGGCGGCCCTTGCTGTTCTGCGAGACAGTAATGTCTCGCAAGGAGGAGGCCGAACGTGCGAGGGAGGACGACCTGGCCTCGCGACCGATGCGCCGGAGGAGACTGGGACAGAGGAGGTGGGAGTACGCCCGTCTTCTCCTACCCACTACTAACTAACTAACCCTAGGGCGGCGGAGGGGGATCCGTCCGCCCGACATGGGTCGAGGGTGAAGTGTCGCGTTCCGAACACTTCGCCCTCTGGAGAGCGGATGGGCTAAATTAGCCCCCGCCCAACGGCGAGCTCTCACGAGCAAACGCCGACGGGGCCGCGGAAGAATGCATCCGCGTGCCTGCGGCCCCGCCAATTGTCGAGAGTCGGAACACCTTGAGGTTTTAGTGGGTATACCGGGAGCTTCACTCCCGGGGAGTTCCACATAACTGTCCTGAACCTCCCCTGGTCGGGCGGTATGCGTAACGCATTTCCTCAGGTAAAAAAAAGAATGTTCGCTTTGCTTGGCATATAAATAAATTAAAAAAAAATCAAATATAACAAAGACAAAAGTTATTGTTTGGTAAATCTAAATAAAGTACTTCTCAGAAATCCCAACACTTACCAGTATTTGATCATTAAATCAAACAGTGAACAATTTTATGGCTTTTAATTTTTTTCCCCTAATTATTGTTATTATAAGTAATCAACGGCTATCTACCAATGACAGTCTTAGCGAAATCTATAGGGCCATTTGTATAAGTAACTACAAATATTGTATGTAAAAAAAAGTCTTATCAGTAATCTACCTAAACATTTCAAATATCGAAACAAACATATATGTTCCAAAATAATTATCAACACCGGATCCTGGTTTATCTGTATAGCCCGGCGGGGAATCGAGGACCACTCAATTAATTCAATTGTTCGTTATTGCAAGAATACTACGCTCACGGCGATGTGAAGTCGCCTCTTATAAACCCTCACTTCAAAAGAAGTAGGTACAGCAAGCTTGCACACGCTAGGTAAAAGAGCTGTCGCTGCCAAATTGAGATTTAAGTATTCATGAGTACTTTTTGTGAACAGGTGATGGTTAAGCTGGTTTTTAAACGACACTTTTGACGAATATAATAAGTTTTTCTAACATTCAATTTGTAAACAAATCTTTTATCTTAATTTCTTACATAATAAATTATTTATTCATTTGCTAACAACAAAAATTAAATGCTTAGTATTATTTGGGCATTATAAGAAAAATATTACATTAGCTATAGGTTAAACAGTGTTATTCTTTATCAAGAATTTTTCAAATTATAAATTGAATAAGGTAACATTGTTTTCATAAATATATACTTCACAGTTATTCTATTATCGTTTGACAATTTTCTGAAGCATTGTTTAACACACTTTTGTTAACATAATAAATAGTAGCAATGGTTTAATGTTGTGTAATGTATCTGGGAAATTCCTAACATGAAATTGTCTTGAGTCATTTTAATTGTCTTATATCTAAAAGTGCCATCTGTTTATTAAAAAAAACTTTGCTGCTGATGCTGTGTTAATAATAATTTACAAATTTGTATTATTTTAACTAAGTATTAGTGAAACACAACAAATAAAATAAGAAATATCAGTAAGCTTTACTACAATTAGTAGAGCTAACTGCTTCTTTTTTTTAATAATTCATTCAAGCTTAAAAGACACTGCATTGACAGTATCTTATAACAAAGTTTTGCTATAATATGATTTATAAATTGCAGAATAAGACCATATTAGCTTAACACAATAAGAATATGTTATTATTTATCAATATTACTGTCAAAAACACATTTTTTTTATTCTTGAAATTATTAGTTTTGGTATCACTCTACCACCATATTTCCCCAGAATGAAGGTTGACTGGTAGAGAATGACAAAAGGCATTATGTCCATTTTTATTATTTCCGTTTTGTGGGTGGGTGCATCAATAAAGATTTTAAATAAATAAATACCTTGTGATATATGAGGATAAACTTTTATATAAATAGTTTTACATTTAACTTACCCTTCAACCGGTCCACAAGTTGTTAGAGTTGTTATATAGCGCCCGAGGCGTAGTGGGCGTTCATTAGGAGGGCCCGCCCTGGAGCCCACTATGATTCCAACAATCACAGCCAGTAGTACCAAAATTACAACAGCACACACCATGATGTCATCTACACATACAGATATAATATATGTTGACATAAACTCAAATTTTCTTTATTAAATAGGATCTATATAATCACTTTTGTCATATTAAAATTACTGTCAGCTCATAAGCCACTAGTTATTTTGTCAACTAGTTCAAAAACTTATCATTAATAAATGAATAAAATTTGTAGTACATATTATAATCAGAGTGCTTTCATAAACTCTGACTAAAACTGTTTCAACCCTAATAGTTAGTTAAAACATATTATAAGTTTTAGGAAATTATAATTATATTCATATTTTTTGTTACTTGTTTATTTGGGCACAAGCTAATTCTCCTTGTAAGTTCATAACTTTTTGAACATGAAGTTAATTTTAGGCAACAAGTTAAAAAAGTAGCTTTATTATACATAAATTTTAAAGCAGTCTTTAAATTTTAGCAAAATTTTCAACTTATATCTGATCACAATTACGAACATTACTGTTTTGGTCAATGGCAGAATGAAGATGTTTAAGTAACCATGAACCCACACATTTAGTTGTGGACCATTTAACTTGGGAACCAATAGTGACAAAACTAAAAGAAAAGCTTTTTGTGAAATTATTATCAAGTTTATGTATAAAAATTCTACACAGCATTCACTTGTTGAAATTGCTTGAAGCATGAGCTTGAGCATGAAGCTTGAGAACTGCATGCCCCTCAAAAAAGAAAAACATCGCCCATATGTATAACTTGCTACAATACCATAATTCTGTTATATCAGCAGATTGATATCAGAAATGGTAACTAATTACATTCTAACCTCTCCCCTCATTGGTGTATGGATGGTGCATACTACACACATGGCTATGGAATTATATATTATTTTATAAATCGACTGTAGAAAATGCAGAAATAAAATTATAATATTAAAAAGAGTTCTGCTTGGTTGGTACTTTACATATTATATTAACTAAGCTTTATATAGAAAGTAAAAAATAAAATGTTAACATAAAAGAAAAGATGGTTTTTAATGTATTTACCAATGATGAATTTTTTTTGCCTTATCCTCTCTTTCAATGGAAGACGTGTAGCAACTTTTCCTTCCTCTTGATCCTTAAAGAGATATAAAAAATTAAAAAAGAATTGATATTATTAGTGGAACCAATTTGACAAATTGTAAGATTTCTTAAACTTTGTGGTTTCATACAAAAAAATCCTGCTTTAAAAAAATACATGTCCTATGTCATAATAGCCATTGGCTTGTATTAGTGTACTTAACTATAAATAATAAAATCAAAGATGCAACCTTAGTATTTACTTTGGGTAACTGAAAAATAAAGACATGTAGTTTCATGAGAACAAGTACTAGTGTTACATACAATATACTTACAGTCACATCTAATTTTATATTTTCCATTCCATCATTAGGTGTATCTAGTTTATCTTCCAAAGTTTCCATAGAAGCTAGAGTAGCTTCCTGATTCACATTGCGTTTTTGAAACATTTTTGAATATTTTATATTGAAAATACCCAAGCGCTTTGGCTGATGGTTTTCCTTATCTACAATTATATGAAATTTACGACTTTTAAATTACAAATTATACAAAAAATAAAAATTTTGTGTATTTAAATATAAGCTATACCATTTTCGTTTGGTTGTAAAAGCTTTGTGAATGCTTGCAAAAATCCCAGTTGTTGCTTAGGATTAATATCTTCATCAGTTTTATCTAATGTCTTCTCGAGTTCGAGATCCTTTTCTATCCCACTTTCATCCTCCTATAAAACATGTTTAAAACAATGACATCCATAAAAATTATTTAATTTTAACATAATCAATCAAAAATATAAATATGGAAAGCAGTTTTCATATCTAGTTACATATTTTCCTAATGTCAAATTTAAAATTCTGAATAATTTGCATTCTGTTCAAAAAAATCGTTATAAATATTATTACAAAAACGTGTCTTACCTTCGGTTTCTCTTTATCTAAATTTTTGGTAAAAAATCCTGGCATTTTTATTGCCCCTATGGGAATAAATTTTGGCTTCACTTCTCTGCCTTGTTCGGTTACTTCCCCTGCTAGCGCAGCTCGTACTGGTCCCTCACCTTCATTCTTTTTGTCTTCAGAATCGCCTAGTTTATCAATATGTGCTTTAAGCATTATTTCTTTTTCTTCTGCCTCAATTTCCTTTTTATCTAAAGTTTTGTTGTTTTCAGAATCCATTTGACTAATCTCTGTGGTACTCATGGTAGATTTAATAAATAATACACAAATGGTACAAATATTTTACATTTATAATGTTTAAAACTACACAAATAGATAAAATTCGGTTATATTTTCAGATTGTTATATGTTAATGAAAAATTCCTAATAAAAGATCATTTCAAAAAGACGCTTTGAAAATATAACTAAAACGATCCTATACGCACAAATGCACATCAATGGCGAAAACCGCAAATACCGCGCCTTACCTCCTACCTAACCAGTGCTGCCAAATTAAAATATAAAATGTCCACACAATTAGAAGTTTTTCGAATGGAATAAAATTTAATCATAAATTAATTTACGATTAGTGCAAATATTTAAGTTATTATAAAATCACAAAATATATTATTGCTTTACTACCTGATTTAAAGAAAAAAATAGCAACAGCTACATAAATAAACATATAACACATTTATGTGGAATTAAGAAATGAAATAACATAAAATTTTATGTTGTTTTAGTTATAAGTCGTTATTTTTTTAAAACCAATTTTATTGAGACGTTACGTATTGGTCAATTTCAAAGAAATCAATTTTTCTCAGATATTAAAACTGAGAACATCTGCCTTAAACACCATCAAAAGATTTTTTTAAACAATTCGATATAAGCGTTTCTTATTTTGAGGTAGTAAAAGGCAATGCAGTGTGATGGTGTGCCCCTAGGTATCTCTATGGATATATGGGCAAATAAAAATACAGACTTTTTGAGTACTATTATATATTTTTAACGCAATAAATAATCAATGTTTTTCCAAGAATTTTACCAAAAGGTCATTAATATGTTTAACCAAATTTCTTGCATCCATAACTAAACCCGCCGTCACCATAGCATTTGAAAAAAGCTGCTGGGTTACCATGTTGGCAAGCTCCTTATTACTAGAAGTAAGTTTATATAGTTTCCTTATTATAGGATGCCTGGAAAAAATAATCTTTTATTAATGTACCACCTGCATATATAATTTACATAAATATATCAAACGATTTAACGTCTAAGCGGGTGGTTATAATGGTAATTTTTTCGTTTGTTTGCATAAAAATAGTATTTATATTAGTATTTCTTTAAATATAATTCATTATTCTATCTCCTATTTCATCATCAGCCTGTGTCAGTCCACTGCTGGACGTAGGCCTTCCCTAATGCCTTTCACTATACGAGGGCGTTTTGATAATTCAGAGACTTTAAGCTGAATACAATCTTATTTCAAATTCAATTGATGTTTCTTAATTAATAACTCCTTGCCGAGTTTATGTTGTTCCATTTTCAAAATCTGCGCGAAAATAAATAATTTGAAGCATTTATGTCAGTGGGGTCGGTATATTCTTTGAAAATGGAGAAAAATGAATTTCGTGTATTGATAAAGCATTACTTTTTACGTGGTAAAACTATTATGCAGACGGAGGATAAACAAATAAATATTATAGGGACTCTGCTCCATGTCATGGAATGGTTCATAAATGGTTCACTGAATTTCGTTGCGGTCGTACCAGCACAAATAACGCCGACCGCTCAGAAAAGCTGATTGAAGCCCCCCACTGAACATGTTATTAACAAAATTCACGACATTGTTTTGGCAAACCGTCGAGTGAAGAAACGAGAGATAGCTGATGCTGTTGACATCTCTACCGAACGAGTTTTTCATATTTTACATGATAAACTCGGCATGACAAAGCTTTCTGCGAGATGGGTGCCACGTTTCTTAACAGTCGACCAAAAACGAGCTCGTGTAACTATTCCTGATCAATGCTTAGCTTTGTATAAACACAACCCAAGTGAATTTTTTCGTCAGTACGTAACAGTGGACGAAACGTGGGTCCACCAATATAGCCTGAGACGAAATAACAGTCAAAGTAGTAGATTTATACCTGACCAATGAAGTGATAGCCGAAACAGAGGCTTCTTTTTCAGGGTTTGACAAAAACTATTTTTTGGATGGGTTAAGAAAATTTGAACATCGTTGGTCGTAGTGTATAGAGCAGAAACGAGGTTATGTCTAAAAATAAAATAAAAATTTCCTTATCTTGTTTTTTTTTCTCAAAGTAATGAACTTATCAAAACTCCCTCGAATGCGGTCCTCTGCTTCTCTCATCCAGCTGCTTCCCGCCGTCCTGACTAAATCGTCAGTCCATCTGGTAGGAGGGCGCCCTACACTCTAAGAATTTCTTCCCCCATTTGCCATCGGTGACTCGGCAGGTGTGGCCGGCCCACTGCCACTTTCATTTGCTGACTTTAAGAGCTATATCGACCACTTTTGTTCTCTATCGAATTTATTCGTTTCGGGGCTTATTCCTTAGAGAAATAGCGAGCATAGTTCTCCATCGCACGTTGAGTGACTAAGAGGGTGGACCAGCCCCGCGGTCAGAGTCCAACTTTCCGCTCCGTAGGTCATCGCAGAGACAACGCACTGGTTGAAGACTTTAGTCTTCAGACATTGAGGAATTTGCGAGGTGAGGATGTGCCGGAGTTTTCCAAATGCTGCCCAGCACAATCGAACGTAAACAGTTTCGGGGATATGACATCCCCCTGTCACACCCCTCTGCAGCTGAATACGAATTGTCATCGTCGCGGCGTCATACAGGCATGTCAGCAACTGGATATAGCGGTGGTCTACTTGGCATCGCCGTAAAAATTCCAGAATAGAACAGGTCTGGATACAATCGAAGGCCATACACAACAGCAAATTATACTCAGTGGTTTTCTTTATAACCTAAATTAAGCCCTACCATTTTTCAGTTGTTCATGACCAATTTCAATGCATTTCGCATTAAAGTTGCAATAATCTCGTCTTATCAACCGCGTAATTTTTTTATTTAGGGGTGCGTATTCTGTCGAGGCTCTTGCGGACGACGGTACCTCACGTCGTCTTCTTATGAGGGCCAGGATCTCAGCGGTTAACTTAATTTTAGAAACTTTACTCTGTGTCCTAAAATGTTTGCTGTCTACCTCGCGTAGTGTTGCCGTTAAGCGCTCCGATGTCTCGTCCATGTCCGCAGTAGTTTCCAGCAAATGATTCGGTTTTGAAGTTCTAGTTGAAAATTATTCGAAACACGCATGATTTGAGGAAAAGTTTGACGCAAAGTTGGCCGCGTCATACGAATCCTTTCGAGCTTGTAATTGATATTTAAGGTGACTCGTATTAGTCTGTGGTCGCTACCGGTACTGAACCTATTGACCACCGAGACATCCTTCAATATACGCTTTTTATCCGTGATGATGAGGTCAATTTCGTTTTTAGTCACTTTATCGGGGCTCTGTCAGGTCCATCTTCGTTGGGGCCTCTTTTTGAAGAACACGTTCATCAAAAAGAGGCCCTCCATGTTCAAGAAGTTAATCAGCATTTGTCTCCTGTGATTTTTTGACATCAAACCATACCGTCCGATTACTAATTCTACTCTATCTTGTACTCCTACTTTGACACTGAAGTCTTCAACAACAAGCGTGAAGTGCGTCTCGATGGTGCGGTGAATGGCCGCTGACATGTATTCTTACATGGCATCGATCTCTTCATCCCGCGTTTGTGTTCATGGTTGGGGTATACACTTGAATGACCTTCAGAGCATATCTGTTCGTCAGTTTGAGTATGAGGTATGCCACCCTCGACGACGCACTGGATATCTCCACAATGTTGTTGATGAAAGCTTTATGGAAGAGATACCCGACAACTTGGGAGAGCTGGTCTCCTTCCTGGTAGTAGAAGAGGTTTCCTGATTCAAGAATTACGGTATCCTGTCCCTGTCTTCGGATTTCCGATAACTCTAGAATCTGCCATTTAACAGACTTCAATTCATTCTACTTCCAACTCTCATATATCCTCAATTCGCCTAAGTGTCCGGGTGTTAAACGTGTCAATGGTCAGTTTATGATGGTGGCCTACCGACCAGAGATTCTTAGCACCCCCTGCTATGCCGTTACCATGACCGCCACCTTGGCCAGGAATAGCGGTGCTGCAAAGTACTGGGGGCCGCAATTTATTTGTGCTTTTCATTTGGGGAGTTTATGCCAGTGTTAATAACACGTTCATGCCGGTGCCGATTTTCATCTGTTTTGCTGTGAGGCGGCGCTTAAATTGATGCCGCGCTCCATCGGGCGGCGCGCGATTTTTGGTTGTTCAGACTTGCATACGCGTTCTATGTTTATTTAGTAGTACAGTGAGTGCTTATTGTGCAAATTGAATAATTCATGCCATTTTTTCATCCTGTCCACAATGTTCTACCAGTAAGTATAATTAGAACGTTGGTTAGAATATTTTTTTATATATTTGAAGGACACTTTATAATTTTTGCCCTTATAAAAATAGGTAACATGAATATGGAAATAAGTTATTCTGATGAATCTATAAGTAGAAGCAGGAGAAGGATTTCAAGAAACCGAATACTTTCTTTCTCCTCAGAAAAGGATTTTGTCAATGCAAACAATGAAGTGAACGACTGTTTCACGGAAAAAGAAGATTTGGTGTCTAAAATAGAGAACGAGGATAAAGGTGAAGAATGTCAGAAATTAAAAGAAAGAACTGCAGTAATAAATGAGTATTCGGAAGAAGAGGAATTTTTATATGAAAACACCGACTGTAATGAACCTTTTGCTTTATACAAACTATTCTTCATAGATTACATGCTAGATTGGATAGTTGAAGAAAGAAATAAAAATGCTACACAATGTATAAATAATTCTTCTTCTAGCAGTAGAATGCACCAACAGGCCTGGCAGTCTGTTACAAGAGATGACGTGAATACTTTTATTGGCATATTGCTTATTATAGGTGTAGTGCAATTACCAGAAATTAGATTGTATTATTATGTTTATGTTATTGAACGAAAGTTATGTTCAGAATACGTTATTAATTATAATTGTAATTGAAAATATTTTGTTTTAAGGGAAAATTCGTTAAATTTTTATTATTTTAATTTACAGAGTTTAATAGCAAAATCGAGTGTGTACCACCGGTGGTATGCGCCGCCCGATGAGACAATCTAGTGCGGGTCACCGGTCGTACGCGCCGCCCGATGAGACAGTATAGTGCGGGCCCCCGGTGGCCCGCGCCGGCGTTAACCTGTTAAGTCGCCACGCTGAGTGCGCGGGTTTGCAACTATAGGATTTGATGGATAGAAATTTAAGGACATTGGGTGGGAACAGGGGGGGGGGGATGTGACTATTTGGTGG